>UELU01107894.1:0-20598 GCA_900490025.1 Megastigmus dorsalis
CAAGTGATTCTGGTTTTCGTGTGTGATCTGTCTTCGTACTGAAATCTCCTTAAAATTTCAGCTAATGATTCATTATTACGAAAAAATAAATTTTCTGAATTTTAAGCACCGTAAAGTACAACATATATCAACGTTTCAGCTAATATATTACTATATCAAAATTAGTAAATTCTTCTTTACTTTCTTTCTTTTTTTTCATATCAATTTGGAACATAGTTAAGAATACTTTATTTCAGGCAACGTTCCTTTTGCAACAAGTACAACATCTGTTAATTCATTATTTTGTAAAAGAAATCAAAGTTCCCTGATTAGCCTATTATTAGAATGGCAGTCTACGCTTAGCGACAAATGATTATTATTAGTGACACTGGTTCTTTGTCTGCGAAACCAATTAAACATGATTCTAATGTTACTATATGATTTAAAAATGTATAAATTTTCAGAATTGATATTAAAAATAGGCTCAGATTTTTAATTCTAAATTTGGTTTTGAAAACTTTATTTGTGATGTTGGTTAATGATTCCAAAGTTTGTATAAGTCTTTTAACTAATGTAAACTTTGAGTAAGAGTTTTATTCCCTTAAACTTGTAATTTAAGTATCAACCACGATGTATCTTATGTATCCATCTATCCATCCATCATGGGTCTTCTAAGACCTCGAAATAAATTATACTTTTATTAGAACAGCTCGTATTCAGACGTATTTTGAAGCGTAGAGTATAAAATATGCAATGAAAAATGTATGTTTCTATTACAAAAATTAAATTTGAATTTGAGCCACATGAATTCTCGTTGAAAATAATAGAGATTGTGAGCTTTCACATCATTAATAATGAACCATTAACTTAAATTTTAATTAAAAAGCTATGCTTAAAACTCATACAGATTCCCTATTTTGTAATTCAAATCTATAATGTTGAGTACATTATGATATTCAGTCAAATACCTGGCAAATAAAGGAATTTTAGAATGCGATTGTTTTTAATTATACGCGTAATATGGCGGCATTTTACTGATGAATTTTGCTGGATATGCAGTTAGCTATATATTCGGTAATATAGTCATCCATGGCATAGTTACGAAATCGCTTACGTGCCTACGTACATGATACAATCATGAAAATCCATATGTATGCAGGTAAAGCTTTATTCACAATATCATATTTCAATCATTGAATTAAACATATCTGCGGCCAGACTGAAATATATAGATGATCTAGAATAGGCAATATTGTATAACATATGTGCATGAGAGGTATTACCAATGCTTTGCATGTGTATCATAGTAAATCATTCATTTAACTGCAATATCGATACATATATCTGCGGATGGAAAATATTTTTCTAAAAATGCGACTGATTGTAAAAGTTTACTTTTGCGAAACTTACAATATAAAATTTACTTAATAATTATTTTTGGAATGTAAAACATACGAGCTTATTTAAACTACTGTCAGTTGAAATCATATCCAATTCAATAAATAATTGATTCTTTTATTTAAAGCAGAAAAAATTTAAAACTGCAACTAAATGTATAATTCTATTTAAATAATTCTAAGCCATTTCTATATGATCAGAAGTATACGAATAAATAATTAGCGAATAGCAATACTACCGCATGTAGCGATTCTATAAAAAAAAAATTATAAGCTTGTGGGGTCTCGCTCCTTTTCGAGCTCCACAGAACCTCGCGCCGCGCTCGCTAGGCGGCCGAGCTACACCACACGTCTCTCGCAAGCGACAAGAAATCGACTTGGTTACTATATAAGTCCGAATAGTAGCTTCCCCCCCGACTAGAAAAATTTTAAGGTAGCCGGAATATATTATGATTATGAGTATCCTTAGCGTCTAAGGCAGGGATTGTAGACACAGCCTTACTGACGAGTCCAGTCTACAATTCCGAGACGAAACGCACCTTTTCTTTCTCCGAACCTCTCTCTCTCAAATTCACATAGAGACATTGATCGCCAAAAGCTTTTTATGAGTTTTATTTGAATTTAAAAATTTAGTGTTTTAAAATGTAAATTTACGTTTGCGAAAAAATTGTTATAATTCCAATTTACAGTCTAGTTTCTTTCCACGAACCGACAACCTTGATATTTGAATGTAGTATAATTCACAATACTGGTATCCAGTTTCTCGCAGATGTACCATAACAAATTTTAATGAATCTTTCAGTAAAGGTACCTAAATATAATAATATTGTTGCCTTTTTGTTGCTACTCTTTTTTTCGATCTTATTTTTGTAAATTTTTAAAACGTATGAAACTGCGTGCCTGCAGCAATACATTTTATATTCCTGTAACCTTGTGAACTACCAAAACGTAGATAAAAAAATTTCAGCTATATAAAAAAGATCGTAGGCAAAAACAAAGTTATGATACTATAACCAAAAATATCTATTCAAAAAGATTTTACCAACTTTTTGACGATAGAACAGAGAAATATCGATGTCACTTTTTTTAAAAAAGAATAGTTTCGCAAGCTTCTGTAATATAAAACAGAGCAAAAAGGGTGAACTATATACTAATATCACTTAGGATAAACGGTTATACTTAAGAAAGATTTGGAAACCAACTTTAAACATTACTTATCTGGATGAGATTTTTTTAAATTGATATAAAGTAGATAATTTTAATGTTTTTCTTCTCAGAAATTTAAGTAAACCAAGTAGGTACTCCTGTACGATTCAATTTACGATTGAGGAGCTAATTCAAGACCGTAATAATTAGACGACAGCTCACAGGAATAGCTATCATGCAGTAGTCGATATTTCAAACCTATAATTAAACGTGCGTAGTTATTACAAACACGATCTGCTCATTCTTACTTGTTAGTCTATTCTAAGTAAAATATCGCCGTTAATTAAGTTCTATTCTATGTGTATATAATAAAACAATTTTCATAACAGTCACTAATTTTATCTTCAATACTCGGGAGTCAGCAATTGTAATAATTGGAATAAATTGAACAGATTCTTCTGTGAGGATAGAAAGGTTTTCTATAATTTCAGTTTGGAAAATGTTCTATGTTCAATTTTAGGTAGAAAGTGATTCTGTCTGAAATTTTAAGTTAGAAAAGGTTTCAATTAGTAGTATATGCATAACTGAGTAATTTTATAAGCTAAACTTTATATTCAAACATTGCTCTCAATCTAAACTATACTTAGATGAAAATAAAAAATTAAAAAGATCTTTAATATTGTCGCGAACAAGAATTAATTTCCAGGAAAGAAAGAAAAATGTGTTTGCGTGACAGAATCTTTTTCGCAAAGCCGACAATATATTATATTTGATTTTCCCAGATTTTAAACAGATTTGTCTTTTGTTCCGTATTATTTTCAAAATTTTTTAAAATTTTTTTTGTTATGTCTAGAAATAAGCGATGGACTAATATATTTTGTTAATTTATCTCTGAAAAAATAATTTTTTTCATAATATTGCAGGTGCGTAAATTTCCATAGCATAATTTGTCTTTGCAACAGCTGATCGGATTGATAAGCGATTGAACTTTTTCATCTTTCAGATACCTCTCATTAAATAAATAAACTGAGCCAATAAGTCTAACTACACAAATCCGATGAAACGGATGACCACCTAATTAAGAGGGAATGCCCCCTTGTGTATTTTACCAAAGTAAACAGTTCAAACTTCTTGAAACTATCGCTTTCAATTTCGGTACCTAATATTTAGTACGTTTAAAAGAGAATTTTTCTTAAAAATTATTTTCATGATGGTGTTTATTTCTGTTAGTAGACAAAATAAAAATATTATTTTAATTAAATATCTTATTAATTCTCTCAATTAAATCATTTATTTAAAATAATAAATATTTAATTTATTAAAGAACCTCATTAATTCACTAATATTGCAAATAATAGATTTAATTAGGAAAACTTAAGTAAAAGAACTTTAGATAATCAGTCATTGAATCAACTATTATCTAATTTCTAATAATAAATTAAATTCCGTATTAAATACTAGATAGCGAATTTTATAAATTGAAATTAAGTATCCGATTAAATGCTTTGGAATGAAATTTAATTTCTATAAAAATTATTACTAAGTGCAAATGCAGTGAAACCAAATGAGTGATTATTTGATATAACATATTTGTTAATAGACATATTTAGGGTAATGTTTTAGAATTAAAGAAGTATTAATCAATAATATGAAAATATCATAGTTAAATGTACTATTAATGTATTACTATTATTATAATCTGTAAATGTACAAATAATAGTCTCAATTCCGGATTTTTAGAAGAATAATTTGATGAATAAATATATTTTCGACATGTTGAGGTCCAAAGTTACAGATTCATGTCTATGGTGGTTACGAGGCTTACAGTATTCATAGAAACTGAGGTTTTGAGATTTGTGGGTCTGTGTTTTGCGGCTACTCATAAATATCAATATGAATTTCAATATATATATATGTATAAATTCAGTTAAAAGGCATCTTACCATCACAATATTATACACTATGTTTCATACAACTATTGCTAAAAAAGAAAAACAAAAATCACTGATAAATATAAATATAATATTGAACCTAACAATCGATTCCAAATATTAATGATAATAATAAATTTATTCTGAATTACAATGAAGCCGCAGTTATTAGGAAACTCGGTAGATACTTCGTAAAATATAAAAATTGAAGAAATAAATATGGCTGTATGTTCTTTATTCTCGCACATATTTTTATAGTGTAAGCTTTGTCGTAATTCCTTGAAAATAGTTGTCGAATTTTATTAGTATTGGCTGACGGAAAGATTCTGCTGATTTGAGTCTCAATCAATTTTATAAGAAACATACATAAGTCTACGTTTCTGAAATATCTATGCATTATCTATGAAATATCTATGCAACTTTATTGAAAATTAAGTAAGTCATACTATATACCAATTAAATTAATTATCTAAATCATTACAATCAATTCCAATAACTACAACAGGTAATGTGAAGTTGTATAAGCTTTTAAGTTAACCTGATGAAGCAGGTATATAATAATATGAGGCCTCCAAAACTTCACCATCCATACATAAAAGAGATTGTTATAAAATAAAGTTCCTTGGCCATCGATGAATTCACCTCTATATCCATTTAATTATAATCAGACCTGAGAAAAACTTTTAAGTTTTAATTTCAGGTCGTGAATCAAACCGGATCCAGCATGAAAACAGTAACAACATTGATCAAACGCGTTTTTTACCAAAACACATTTTCCGATTAGCGCTCCGGAACGAAATCTTCGGTCGGCCATCAGCCGGCTTTCAGCTGCTCCCCCAATTCAGATAACTACCCTCTGTACTCCGCTCCGCATAGCAAATCTCGTTACGCCATCGTTACCGATCTATAACGGATCTCTACACGACATCCAGTTCCGTATTGCAATTATTGAGATGTTTTGAAAGGGGCTAGGCTGGTTGTGTGTATGAAACTTAATTCTCATTCCCTCTCTCAGTTCCATCCATCCATCTCTGTTAGCGCAGGCGCGGGACTGAAGCTACACCCGGTGGCTCTTACCCCCGCTGCATTTCGCATTAACCGCTCTCTCTCTCTCTCTCTCTCTCTCTCTCTCTCTCGCTTATATGTTATCTCTGCAATATTTCCTCGCGGCCGCGTTCTAGCTGTCTTCCACCACTGACATTATTTCATCATCCTTGCGGGGGGGCCACTCAGCACATCGTTGCGCTCCGCGTATATGTATATACGCGGCCTATATACGCCGTGCGAGTGTGCCACGCTCTAAATATAAATATATGCTCGGATGCAGCGCCATTCTGTTGAACTAGCATGTGAAATAAGCTTGTGCAGCTGTAATCCCGAGAGCTCGTATAGGCCGTGTGATCTTCTCGTTACTAACGGACTTTCCGAAGCTGGACACGTGCGGAAAATCATCTTTATATAGTTGGAGACGTGCTACGGTAACCGATCTTCGGCAAATTTAACTATTTTCATTCAACCTGTAATAACTTTTTTCGCACTCCATGTGTCAAGTCGACCTTTAGACTCGTTCATTGGTGAACCGAAAAGTAAGGCTTATGTAATTATGCTTTTGTTTATTTCGATTATTTAAACAACAATTATTTAAACTTTAAATGATTTGTTTAAGAATCTATTCAAACGAACATATGGAATGCTTTCATAATTTGAAATAAAAAATTAATTTACGTAACAATCTTTTAAACTTCGGCGCCATTTAAAACGAATATGTACCCGTAAACAAATAGATCCAATTTAAAGGTGCGACCCTTTTTCGGGTCATGGTTTCTTAAGAGAGGATTGCGCCGCTTTATCTGTAGATCCCACAAAATATGACTTTAAGTTTTAAATACGAAAAATTAAAATGAATTGAATTGATTCAATAATAAAAACTTTTAAATGTATAGCCATGACATCAAACTATACTTTATATGCTAACAATAAATTCTAGTCATCCTTAGGTGTGCCACAACACTGTTCCTCCCCTACATAACTCTATAAACCGTTAATACATCTCAAGTCCTATAAGAGGACTCAGGGGTGTAGAGGAGAAATATATGTATATCTCCAATACATCAATGAATCTAAGAAGAATTCAGCATGGTCAGTACTGACCGATAGGTGACTCTTGAAAATTTCATAATTTAAACCATAATATGAATTTTTTTCTTTTTTCGTGTAAAATATTATCGTGCACATTTAAACTGTCACCTGAATATCGACCTAGTTTTTGTCTAAAATTACTAGCTTTAACCCAGCTAGTTACCAATGAGAATCAGATTCTCGAAAAGTTTTCAATTTCGCATAGTAAGTCTCGAATAAATACAGTTCCTCGAATTCCAGATTCGCATCAAGTTCCTTCATGATTAGTTCAACTACCGATGTTTATACTGCCTTTTCTCATAACTGATTCACAGGAAACTTTCCACAGATCGGTGATGTTTCAATTTTCAAGATTTAATGCTTTCAAACTAAAGATTTCGCGGGATACCAGAATAAATCTAGGTCCAGCTATAGATACATCATTGACACTTAATTCACCTTTATATTACAATGACTTACTAAGTTTAGTTGTTAACAAATTTATATATTAGCGACTTTTCATTAAGCTAGATGAAGATGGTGGTGCACTTTTTAAACTAACTCGCCAAAACAAAGTAAAAAATACGTGCAACGATTCTTTTTGCCAGTGCGAGAATCGCAGGAACGCATTAATGTTTATTTCAAAGATTATGAAACTTAAAGTCTCCTATTAGTTCTTAAAATGCTTTTCCCAAAAACTCATCAGCAACAGTTAGCCTTTCTAAAGCTTTTAATGTCTTCCTAATCCCCCATGAAACGGGTATAAGAACGAATTAACACGGACAGCACGCATTTGATAACGTACGATCCACTGTTTACTTAATGCCGCACGTTCGCCTCTGGTAAACTCTAGCAGCAGGATCCCGGGGCAACACCCTAATTACAAATTTTCGAAGATAGCATTGGCTGTGCTCAATTGATAAGATACACCTAATAATTAGAGCTCTTGTAGTTCATTAGCATGTTAAAAAGAGCAAGTAGAGTTATGGTTAATTTATGCTATTTTTAAAAAAAAACTCGTGAACTTTCTTTGCTACGCCATTTTGTTATAAAACAACAATGAATAAATAAATTGTTTCATCCAAATGTTATAAAAATACTTTTTGTGGACAACATAATAAAAACATTCATTGCATTTAAAGTTGAATGTGAAAATCAAGAATTCTTTTGCAATATGTATTCGCTGCTAAAAGGTAACAAGAAATTTCTAGAACTTGTTCGAACATCAAAGAAAGACTTGCGCATTCTAAACAAATCGTAGTCGTATTTCCAACCATTAATCTTATAAATGTAGATTGGATTACCTAACATGGAGGAAAGGCAAACTATATAAATAAAAATTTACAAGAGAACCAAGGTGCGTTTTTGTGAAATGAAAACTGGGAATGAGTGAATAGGCAAACCCTTATGCTAAAAGGTGAATTTTATCGTTCAACACTTTTATCTAAATTAGTAGTGAACGTGAAAACAGTAAACCATCAGATAAAAGAACAAATGTTGTTTTAGTATAAGAATTGTAATTTCTATTGTTGATTTGATTTTCGAAACATGTATCGGAAAATTAAATATCGATTAAAAATTCGTTTCAGTTGGTCAGAAACTAAAGCCAGTCTTCATAAATGAGCATAGGAAATGCGAAACTTTGTGAAAAAAAACTTATTGCAAAAGCAAAAACGTATTGACCTACTTTATAGACATTTCAGACACTTTGGTAAACTAAAATGAGCTGCCATAATAAGTATTGTTGAAATATTTCAAGTAATTTGCAAACTGAGATGAAACATCTATTCTGTACCAGTAATATTATCCCGACCCGTCGATAACATGATATGTACATGTAATTTAAAGCTATAACACGCTGAAATCTTGAACTTTATAATTTCATGGAGAAAATATTTATATTAACTGTGGGATGTTTCCGTTGCATTATGTTTAAATTAAGAAATAAAATAAAAAATAAAATAATTTATATGTTTAACGATTGAAAGAACAAAATTGCTACAATTCCAAACTAATCAATAGTTCACTAAATTAGAGATAGAACATTATTTCCTATAAAAAGAGAAAAACATTGAGTACTTTTTACTGTAAATAATGTTGCACGTTAGCTATTGGCACTTTTTCAATAAAAGTATATAGTTTGGTTGGCCAAAATTTATGTGCATATATAACGTTTGCACTGCAGTAAATTCCGGATTTTGTCAATGTCCTAAAAGAACATTAATCTCAACCTTACAAGGATTAAATGCAATTATTGTATTTAATCACTCTTTATCAGTTTTATAATATGCAATTAATAACGATGCAGTATAATTATTTCAGTTTTTCTTTTAAATTTAAACATTACAATAAACAAATACTCTTATACTAATACAAATAAATCCAAAATTGTACAAAAACTGTCCTTTTCAAGTGATAATTATCAGGTCATCACCGGTGCCCACTATATTCAAGTTTGCAGTTTGTAAAACAATGGTCGTTAGCATTACCCTCAAACATAGCTAATTAGCTAGGGGGAAGACCTAGTACAATAGGAAATGGTATAGACATGCCATGCAATCAAATTCAGATGTTGAACAAGTCCTAAGATAACTGCAAATGAGTATCCTCAGCCCTTTCCCGCTCACAGCTTATGCACCGTAGGATATATTCAATCAAGCTCCCCCGTATTCTGGCCGTATAGCTTGAGGGAAAAAAGGCATACGATAGAGTTCGCAAGAAGGGGGACAGAGCTGAGAGGAAAAAGCTGCAGGCTCGCAAGCGAGAGAGAGAGAGAGAGAGAGAGAGAGAGAGAGAGAGAGAGAGAGAGAAAGGGCAAGAATGGGAGGCAGCAGCAGCGACAGAGTGAGGGATGCTTCCGGCTGTCGAAAAAAGACGCTCGTCGGTGCAAGGCTTCCGCGCGCGCGCGCGACAAAAACGACGACGGGGCCCAGCAGCGCGCGCGCAAGCCCCATTGCCTCGTGAATAAATAATAGACGCTTTCTCGCACTGTTCGTCCGCCGTATCGGGCGCGGAGTATATATCTTCCGCCTCCCTCCCCCCACCGCCGCCGAGCCATCCCAAAAAACTCCCTCCGATCGTTATTCAAAGCTCTTCCACAGCCCTCCGCACCGCCGCACTGCACTTATCTGCCGCTGCTCTGCAGCCTTTTTTCTCCCATAGCCTCTCTCTCTCTCCTTCTCTCCTTCTCTCTCTTTTGTTTCGCCTCGCTCGTCTTTGTCCCCACACTCGTTCCAGCTTGTGTATATAGTCCCTTTAAATTGGCCCTCCCGTACAAAGTTTCGCGCATTCTCTCTCTCTCTCTCTCTCTCTCTCTCTCTCTCTGGCTGTACACTTTTTTTCCCTGTCTGCCTCCTCGTTCGCTCTTCAGTGGAGCTCCTCTTTTTTACAGTTCCATTTGGTCGTCCTCCTACTCTACGACCAAACGAAATTCATTTAACGCTGTTACAAATACCGCTGCACTGCAGTTTACGAGCTGTGCGCGGCACGTTTCATTGCCTTCACTAGGGAGAGAGAGAGAGAGAGAGAGAGAGAGAGAGAGAGTCGAGGGCGCAGGAGAGAATTGCCCAACAAACCGAAATTGAACCGCGCGCTGATTTGCGCTTTTCGCTTCGAGCATCGTGTGCGTTGCTCTTTTTTTTTGTTTGTTGCGCTAGGCATGTTGTTGTTCGATCCGTGGCTTATACTCGCCGCTTCTTTCCATCATTATTCTCACTGATGATTCTCATTGATGATTCGTTAGCCCCTCTCTCTCTCTCTCTCTCTCTCTCTCTCTCTCTCTTCTTTAATCGCGTGCTTGATAAATCACCTTAATTTGCCACTCGAGTTGACTTTCCGCTCTAGTGCAACGATCGATGCTTGGCACGTGAAAATCGCGGAGAGTTTACATCGCGATAGAGTATTAAATAACTGGACGTGAGCTGATCAACCCAAAAAATTTACGCAACCATTTCTAAATATGCTCTGGTCAATTTTGAACTTGAAGCTCACGAAGAGAAATACACGAAGAGAGTTACAAATCATGTTAGGTGGTTCACAAATCGTGTGATGATGAAAATCAGGGTACCACACATGTTGACAACAATTCCTATATTCATTATATTCACTATTTTTATTAAACCATTTTTAATATATTCAAAATCTTTATCAATTCGATATAAATTAATGTGTACAGTGCGGTAATTATAAATGCCATATAAAATGCTTTCATGTTGAAGAAATATAGGAAATCATTTCTTTATTGAAGACTCAAGCCATTCTTCTTTCGGTAAACTTGTCTATAATGTCTAGCATTCTTAAGGTAAAGTAGGCATAGGTGCCCCTACCACGACACTCGCGACAAAGAGCGAGACGTATCCTTGTGAGAGAGTCAGAGACGGCTAAGACTCGGCCGAAAACGCCACGCTAAGAGCCTTCATTTTACTTAACCTAATTATTTTATAATCTATTGTGAATAATAAAGTTTCTTTCAGCCCACTACTGGCAATTACTGTTTATTTAAAAAAACTTTAACATTTCATATAATAAAATAAACTATGCTTATAAACTATTTTAATATCGATATTTACTGTCATTTTCATTTATAAAGTATACGTTAACTATATTATGATATTAAACAGTACGTTTTATCCTGCAGTGTCATAAAAGATAAAATGTCAGTTTCTCTCGGAACGCGAATTCGCTTATTATTAAATCTTGATACTCAATAAAGTCTCTTATTGCATCGAACACTGTGTGCCATTTAAGTTTTAGTTGTGTACTCGCGTTTGATATGAACTTTTGATTATGTACCCGCTTTTGATATTGAAGCCAACATATTTTTCCGTAAAATACTTCCAAAGGAGGACGTCGACGAGATCAGAATAAAATGATGCCTTTAGAGGAAACGTACAAAACCTACATCATCACGAAAAACAAAAAAAAATATATATATAATTTATAAAAAATATGTCTCCCTCTGATTTAAATAATAAGTACAGCGCACGCTTTTATAAATATTAAAAAATATAATTTTTTAATATGTTTTAACACTGAAACGTTCTACATCCTCTGTTTACCGTATGAAATCGAGCAGAGAGCATTTTTTTTATTAAGCTCACAACGAGACTATCAGCCATTCAGTCTTCGAAGCACCTGCTATGAAAACTGAACTCTGTATATCAGTTGCATTTTTGAATGCTTAGTAAAACAGATGCAGTATAAAAACCAGTAATACACACGGTAGGTACACAATACTTTTTTTTTTATTTAACAAAAGTCTTATTTGTAGCATACTTTATTACCAGGTACTTGAGAGAACTAAACTATTTTGAAAGATTTATATCCCTATAGCGGAGAATTTTTGTGAACTTTATATACTTGAATTAATCGTAGAAAATATAAGAAATATTTTTCCAAAAAAAAATTACTAGTAGCTCTGCATAACGAAAGAAAAATAAAATCTACCTTGTTTTCGAAAGTTACCATAAACAGCATGGATGTATGCAACGTCTGACGGTACCCGGGGTTTATCTACTCACTGTATTCGGAAGTCTTTAGTCGGCAGTCTGACTGTATTCGGAACTCGTCTACTAATATCATACATGCATAATAAAACAACTGTTAATTTTATGATTGTGATGAATTAATTTTTTTGAAAGCCATTTCTTAAGATTAAATAGGGAAGAGTGGTGTAATGCCGATGACTTAACTCAGCTCCTACGACCCATTGGAGCTAACGCCGAGATACGTATCTCATATTTTTCGCCTCAGAATGTCTCTGTATATTTCAGCGAAATCCAAGATTCAGAGTGTGTTGACTCTCCTTGTAAGTAATCAGTTTAAAATATGAATATAACGACTTAAAACAATATTTACTAATATTTAAGAACTACACAAATTAAAATTCGATTAGTTTTAAACACAATTTTGTCGAACACAATCTTAATCGAACACAAAATAAATATATGATACAAGTTATGTTAACTGAATCTTGTGAATAAAATTTATTGCTGCATATATTATAAATAATACATAGAAATTATGCAAAACCTGTACAATAAATGTACAAAAGTTTTAACCATGTAAGAACTTTAAAAGTTTTCAAAATCAATTCGACTTCTTTGTAGTTAAATATTAGTGATTATTTCTATTACTGCTAAATAAACAATACACAGCCGCAATAGACCAATAAATCTGAAATCATCTGAATAAATGTAAACACGAGTGAAAAAAGCCGGAAAGTACCGTATGCGCAATTTATCATCGTGTCACGACATTTACGGATTGAAAGATAATCCGTAAAGTTTCAAGTGGTCTGTGTCCTCTCATACATACAGCCGAGTCTTACAATAAGACTCAAGCGATATCCCGCTTTGGAACGAGTAAAAAAGAATGAAATCAGTGGAAGCGAGAGAAATACGCTTTATCGGTGATTTTCAGATCACGGGGATTCCCCCATCCTTTTCCCTCCCTTTTCCTTTCTTGCTTCTCTTTCCTCCCTACCCTCGTTCCACCTCCTTTATTACTCTTTCTCTCTCTTTCTTTCCCTCTTTCTCGCTCATAATCTCTGTGTTCGTTCTTCCCCTTTCTATTGTTTCCGACATTGTACTAAACATTCCTGCTGGCATTGTAACGCTTAGCCTTCGTTCAATGCAATGCTAAATGTGCGCAAATTCAAAATATTTCAGAACAATATGTTTGCCCCTGATGCTTGTACTTGGCTTCCATTTAATTTGAAAAAATAATAAACTCTAATTAAAATCTTTTTAAATGAATAATTGTACATGGAAGAAATTTTACGCTTTCCAAGAAAAGTGATTCTGTAATGTGCAGTTAATTTGAATTTTCTACAATATCTGCAATGGCGATTGTAAAAGTTTTATTCTGTAAATCCTATATCTTTTGCTTTTTATAAGCTGCTAACAAGCGTCGTAAAAGTGCGCGTTTCCACGTTTCTTCATAAAGCCTCATTTAAAGTCATGTTTAACTAGCCTTGATGAAACTTAAATCTAGAGCTATTATAACTTGAGTTGTGAGCCATATTTCGCGTAGAATGAAAAACTGCCACATAAAACGCTTAATTATTTTTCAATTAGACCTATGCTGAGCCGATTATTTTTGGCCACGAAATAACGCAACGAAAGGTAGTAGTTACATCCTATTTATATTTGTTAATGTGCAAATCCCTATAATGAATTGCTTCGTACCAAATCCCGAGTCTTATCGTCAATAAGTGCTTGAATCCAGACTATATCAATTCCACAGTAATTGTAACTCCAACAATTCACCAATGTATCTACCTTAAAACCTCATAAATAAACTGCTTTACTCGTGATAAATCGTAGCCTGCACACAGCAGCGATTGGACTTTTTAAAAAGCTCGATTCCTCATCAAATGCGTGCGGTACCTGCGCTTACTATGTGCTCGTTCATATTTAATAATATCCCGGTCAGTCGACTAAAGCCGCTCATCGCGAGCACATCTATATAAGCCTCGCTCCGGTGCTCTCTACCACTTTTTCTCTCACCTCTAATCCCCCATCCCCATCCTTAATCTAGCCCTCGATCTATTTTACAAATGATCAATATAGCCATTACCAGGTTGCATTCTCACTCTCTGCAGCAGGTCCGTGCACTATATATTCGCCCCGCTCGCCGGTCCCTCTATTATTCTTTTTTCCCAACTCCTTTCCCCTCCGTAGTACTTCATCTCACCCTCTCTCTCTCTATCTCGACTCGCCTTTGGCACGAGGGCAGGAGTAGGGGGAGAAGACGGGAGGCAAAGGGAGTCGGGTGCAGCTCTCATTCCCTTTTTCCTCTCGTTCAGTGGGGCGCAGGGGGGGGGGGGGGGGGGGGACGCGACGGAGCCGGTTTTTTCGTCGAAATGAAATATTACGACGTTCGCGGCGGTAACTCTTCGGCTTTACGGCCGAGGCTCGCGCGCGCGCGCGCGCTGCAGTAGCAACTCGACCGCGCGCCGTCCGCCGCCGCCGCCGCCGCCGCCGCCGCTGCTCGCGCACTTCCGGCCAAGGATTTTAAAGCGGCTGTTCTTCTCTCTTGTTCTCATTTCCGGGTGCGCAGCGCCGCGGCAAAGTGTGCGCCCGGCTGGCCCCCGCAGCCCACGGGCTTCTTACGTCGAATTCGCGGAGAGAACTATATACTGGACGCGCTCGAGGGGATTTTTCGGTTTTTCCACTCTTCTCTGCCTCGTCGCTTTTTTTTGCCCTTCGTTGGAGCTCCAGATTGACCGAAGAGAGAGAGAGAGAGAGAGAGAGAGAGAGCCACGCGAAAAGCTGCAAAGCGACTTGACCTCGGCTGGCGGCGGCTGCAGCTTGTAAATGGATAAAGCCGGAAAGAAGCTTATTACGTTATAATGCGACTGGAATTGTTTTGCGAGGGTGTTGAAGGTCTGAAATTATGGCGCCGCGACCCGACCCGATCTCCCACCCCGTTCTTCTTCTCTCGGGGATCAAAGCTTCGCGTTTCATTAAGCCATGTTGCGATGGATATTTTATTTATATCGAGTTTTATTAAACTTTTTACTTGTTTTTGTTGCGAGCTTATAAATTATCGTATCCCTTATGAAGATTATTAAGTACAAAAAGTATATAAATTAATAAAAAAATATGTCTCAAAGCGGCGCTGAAAAAAAATTTGATAAAAAATTATCACGATGGCATTTTTTGCAGAATTTCTGAATAGTATAAAAATATTTCATCATTTTTTTTTTATATTTTATACTAGAATTACAATGAAAGATATATACCTTTTTGTTCTTGTTATTTTTCGCAAGTCATTAATTATTTATATTTTACCACTGAAAGATAAAGAAAACCTCATACCATATAGTATACTTATCCCGTAAAGTTAATCGTAGAAGTTTATATACAGTTTGTTGAATATTATACATTATATTCAGATTAGTAATATCATGTACCTTATTATTGATAAATTTTAATCTCGTCATTATATTTATTATTTTCATTTTTAAATATATTTTAAATAAACCATTATTATATAAAATATTCATCTTTCACAATTTAATTTAATTTCAATATCTAACATGAAGTCTCTTCAACTCAGTATCGTATTATGCGAGATATAAACATGCTGTCAATAAGAATAGCAATGAGCAAATAAATACAGATTGAACAGCCTGCTATTAAAAAATGTTAATATTTAATTAATATGTATCACAAACTCATTATATTATGCAGTATAAAATCGAGTGTCCCTTAAATTAGTAATAGATTTAAAAAAGCATGTATCCATAATTTTAAAGTATAGAAATATTATTACCATCCTATCACATTTTCCACTCTTCGTTTGCGAATATTTTAAGCTTGCCCGCGTGAAAGTTATTATATTCGTTAAACCCCATTTCCGATATTCGTCACTTTTTAAAAGCTCAATAACTCATTTAATAGCACGATTCTTTCAGGTACCGTGCAATCACGTTAATGATATTTGAATTCATTGTTTAACAAAGATTACTAAAACTATAATTACAGTGTATTTGATATGTTATACTAATAATAATTTTTTCTCTTCGTATTCAATCCGAATCAATTAACAAAATCTTTGATTCGGTCTTATACAGTTATTGTAATTGTGTTTACATTTTTCGACAATATTTAATAAAAAGCATCCAAGAAATAAATAGTACGTATTAAAGGAGCTATAAGGTAGAAGTATCGTACGAGTATATCAAAACGTGTCAAGTGCATGCGATTCTATTTTATGAAATACATTACCCACTATGGATAAGTCATAAATGAAATATTGCAAATATCTGGCAGCGCCTAGAGAAGGAACATTCTTTAAAGCCAAGCATATACCTTCTTTATCTTAATATCACCTTTATAATTATTATTAATATATTCACTGAGAAAAAGGATGGCATTCATTTAATGTTAAAATGAACGTGTATTTGAATATGGAAAATTGAATATTCATTTATTATCACTTTACTTGTCGATACGAGTTATGGTATTTGGGGTAAGTAAATCATAAATCGGGACATTATAATGAGCGGTTTATTTAATGCAAGACATTCTTTTTCTTAGTGTTGTTATTATTATTATTATTATTATTATTATGATTTTTAAAAATTATGCTAGATATGTTAAAAAAATAAACTTCGAGGTAATTCAAAAACTAGTCTTGCAATAAATTTCCAAGATGCTCAAGCATTGTGTACTCATTTCCAAGATCTGAATATTCTGCGAGATGTAATAGGAAAATATACAGGCGATATTGAAGGAAAATAATTTTTTTTACTACAGCTGGCCTTATTGTGCTATGGCAAAAACGCTGCTTATGAACGAGTAAAGAATCGTTTAATTATCAAAGCTAAACACAATATTTTCATATTCCACGGCGTGTACATCACCTCGGGATCGTTAAAGTTATAGATGCGTAATACAACGCACTACCGTATACCCTTCGCTCTCTCGGAGCCTTTAACAAAAAGAAAAGAAGGAAAAAGCACGAGAATAGGAAATAAGAATGAAAGCTGTGAGGCACCGGCGCTCATCAATTTACGTCATTCGCATTCATTAATGCCTCTAGAAGGACATAATGGCAGGGATTCCGTACTTTTCATCGCAAATCATTATCGGCGTGTCCTCTTCGTCGTCCCGCAAGAGAGAGAGAGAGAGAGAGAGAGAGAGAGAGAGAGAGAGAGAGGCCGAGGCATTAATTGCATTTTACCGCTCGGTCAACCAATTACCATAGCGCCAGCAAATCGACGAAGCAATTACGCGCGACAAGCAGGCTGCTCAATCTGGCCGAGCTCTAGGAGAGCTGCTGCTGCTGCTGCTGGTGCTGGTGGTGCTGCACCTCCTCGATTTATGGCCCAGAGAGCTGTATTAATTTATCCAAGAAATGAGGTGCCTCGAGCACATCGGCGCACAGCCGTCTAATAAACCGATGATGGAAAAGTACTCGGCTGCTGTTCTCAATGGCCGAGGCTATACCCCTTCTTCCATCAGGTGCTGCTGCTGCTGATGCATCGACGCCTCTCGATCGACAACCTCGACTGCGTGTTATTCTTTGCCCGTTTAAATTATGTCTCCAGGACAGTTTGTTTACGAGCAGATCGAAACCAATATATCTCATCGACATTTTCTCATTATCAATGGGAATTCCAGACGCGATCATCGTAGCTGAATGTTTTTAATTACAGCACCAGCAACATTTTCTACTGCGTTGGTTTATACGCTAGAAAATAGCTACGAAACTTTTAGTGAAATATCTCGACAACTTTTTAAACAAGAAAAAAACATTTCCGTTCGAACAGAACGAACTGAAAACTATTTCTTTGCGCGGACACGGTGTTTCCGACCCTCTTTCCCCCATTTTTATGCAGCAATCTCATACGTGAATTGGAGAGAAATTCACATTACTACATAAATTTACAAGAATAGAATTTTGCGTTTCCCTCCAAAGGATTTGTACAAATATTATTTGTCATTTTCAGCACACTTCATATCGACGTTCATCTCTTCCAACTTTATTTCCATTTTCTGTGTCAGTTTGAACCGGCCTTTAGTCCTGCGAAGCTCTGAACCTTCGAAGCGCAGCGTGTATTGCATCTCTACGAAAGGCAATATCGATTGTAGAATTATTATTTCACTTTTGTCAAGTAAAATGTGCGATTATCATTTTCAAATGGCAGCATCGATTCCAGTAAAGAATCGCATTCGGATTATTATGAAACTTCACCAACAAGTCAGACAAAATAACTAAGAACTGGACGCAGAGCCTCCTTTTCTCATCATTAACCCCTCTTCTATTAAATTGTCAAATAACCACTCAATGCTACTTGGCTCAAGTATTTTTTCCATATTTAAGAAGGCATTGTCATTTGCAGGGTCGCAATCATACGAGCTCTCTTTATCCTTGTCTCTTCTCTATGTTTCCTCGGTTAACGAGCCTCGTCAGTGGAGCCTGAGCCTTCATTTGCTGTCTCGAGTAGTTTACTTAAAGTTGCCCGGCACATTTTACTGCTCGTGTGTCCCGGGCACCGGGCTACATGAAGATTTTCAGCTTATTAAAGGCCAGGCTTTTAAAATAGAAACTTATTACTTAAAGTCTTAATGAATAATAAACGCGGACCGCTTGTTTGCCTCTATAGGGTATTTGCCTTTACGGCAACGTCTTACGTCTCATATGAGAAATTATCTACTCTATTATTCTTTATTAAATAAATTGACCGGCAGTTAGACCTTTTTACAGAATTATTAGAAAAATAACAATCTTAATGATATTAAGATCATCGTTATGTGAATTATGGGAAAAACAGCACAAGAATCAAACTTTGTTATTGTGAATTGAAAAAATAATAAAGAAAGTTAATAAAAGCATTTCTCATGATTATTTTTTTCGGTCAATGTCATTATCGCGCTTCTGCGTTCTTCTAATGCAATTGATGGTTGCACTATTGTCGTTAAACAATTCTTGTTTTATCATAACAGTATTGTTTCTATGTACGCGACATGTCTTTTAAGCTATACATACTTGGTGCAAATTCTCTCGAATCGTTACAATGCAGACACAATTATTCTGGTAAAGTTTGGAGAGAGACTGTCATTGTGTTAGTCAACTGTCGGAAGTGAGTACTCCCCTCATTTTCACAATTGTATCACGGAATAAAGCTGCTTTGTCAGCCGTTCGCAGTCGAAAAGCCATGATATTTGTACTGCATTGACACGTGTTAAATTTTTCACTATGTACAACCAATACGGAATACTAAAATGAAAAAGTTCAACGTAAGTAAACCAAACTTCCAATAAAATTCCAATTTATATAAAACGCTATTTTTCACGATATTCAAAAATGTAAGGCTTGTGCAGTCAGATTCACTTTTTACATGCTAACTCGGCAGAGGTAATAGGTTATAAGCCTATGACGGCGAAGAGAAGGCAACGCTTTAAACTTATTATTTTTCTTTTGTTAGAAACCTCGAGTGAAAGATTCAACTTATATAGTTTGTACAAGTGCACACGTGTATTCTATCTGAAAATGAGAGGCAGCTCATCTCTTCACATCTCTTTTATCTCTCTTCGCAATCGCTTAAGTATAAGCGAAAAATAAAGATATCAAATTATTTATGTCCCGATGATACGATCGCGTTGTAGGAAAGCTCAAAAGTTTTTCTGACAGAGGCCGTGATTAATTTGTCACTCGCAAGCGACAACATTCACGGTGCATAACGAAATAAACGATATCTCAGCTCTTAGGCGACGCGTTACTAATTTTCCTTACAAGGACATTGCAAATTTATAGCCCGCAAGTGCATTCAGGAACATTAACTGCTTCCGCTCTATTAGATCTTATCTTCCTCTCTCTCTCTCTCTCTCTCTCTCTCTCTCTCTTCCCTTCTCTGCTGTCCTGCCTCTCGGTCACTTTCTCCTGCCTCCACTCCTCCTTGCGACTCAGCCAATGCCTATCCCTTTAATTCTATCCCTCTGACTTCCCCAAGTTATATTCTACCTATTCCTTTTTGCCTCCTTCACTCAATCTCCGATATTCTCCCTTACAATGCCCTTCACGTATCTCTTATTTTACCCTACCCCGACTAATAACGATATTTTAATAGCGCACTCCTTCCTGCATTCTTATAATATCTATATCGAGGCTTGAACCTGTAACGGTCCAGTTTTATCTCTTTCTTATATTAGTTAGATTTTACTTGATAAAACTGGAGAGTGTTTATATTGAAATGAGGATTCATGTACTGGACTCGATATGCGCTGGTGTATATATCTTGTCGTAGGAATTGGGTAGTAGGATCTTTGAAGGAAAGTGTTTTTTAAGATGTAATAAAACTTTATAAGGTCATAATGCCTGCAAAAGTTATTAATCTTTCCTCATTGTATTTTATCTGAGGAGACGTATTGCTCTTCAGATATAACAATTGAGATTTTGTTATATATGATAATGTTACTTAAGGTTTAGTACCATCAGTAACAATCATATATTTTACGAATAATTATATATCCCCTGAAATACACGCCTTGGTATTTCAGGTGAAACAATTATAT
>UELU01107899.1:0-70093 GCA_900490025.1 Megastigmus dorsalis
GCAGTACAGGATGCTGGTGCTACTGCCGAGGCCTCGGTGCGAACTTTCTTGCGCTGTACACGCTCGTGCTCTGACGGAGCTTAGCCGAGATAATGAAAAAAGGGTGGGGAGGTTAGATGACGCGGATGCGGGGGAGGAAGATGTAGTTTATTGAATGAAGAAAAAAGCGTAGAACTTGGCGGCGGCGGCGCTCTTCTGTCTCTCTATATACTCTCTTTCTTGGTACTGTGCGCGAGCGCGCGTGGCTCTCCTTTTTTACTGCTCCTTTTCTCTCATACTTCCTCTTCGTTTCTTTTTTTTTTTTTTTTTTTTTTTCGTTGGCCTGCGCTTCAGTTCGTCGTCGTTCGCCTTTCAAGTTGGGGGAGCAGTAGCCTCCGAGTTACTTTATATACGCGTTCAATTAATTCATGAGCGCGACGGTCCGTTCCTGAGCTATTTTATATACTTACGCGCGAACTGATTTTCAAGATCATTTTCGGATCGTTTGGCTGGGATTTTAGTCCTACTTTTTGTAGAGATTATACTTTGAATGAGTTAACTTTATTTAATCTTATGTTGTGATTTTAATACATTGTTTTGTTAATTATTTTTCTGTTGATTCAGCAATTCAATTAATTTAGTAATTTATTTTCTAATGAAATCGTGTTCAATAGTTCTATAGATATGTATATATATATTCTTTTTATCTTCCCTACTACAGGGCACTCAATTTTTTTTAACCGAACCTCCTTTTACACTTTAAATAAATGGTGCAGCTTTTATGCGTTACATGCATCTAAAATCTAAAATATAATATATATATACGTATACATTGGTCATAAAAAATCTTTACCTTACTTTTTAAATCAATATCACTTTCAAATAATTCATGCATTCACATGTCTCGCGCGCAATAAAAGATGTTTCGCAGCATGTAATCGTGCATCAAAAAGGGAAAAAACCTGCGGGAAAAATCGCAGTTTTAAAAGAAGCGGTAATTTTCTTGTTTGCCTGTCCTACACACCGTAAAAATACACCGACCACTCCGTCGTTCTTCGATGCGCCGGTAAAACCAATTTACCGATGGAAGAAAAAAAAAGGAGACCGTCCGATAATTACCACGAAGTGATCAATTACCGAGCGCAGTTCGCCTCTCTCTCTCTCGCCGATACATAATTACATAAAACAATTTGCGCACATTTCCTCCAGCGCGGACATAAAGAACTTATCATAAAACGTCGACTGGCACCGTAAAAGCTCTCTTTCTCTCTCTCCCCCATCGTCTTTATCGTCCTCGCTCGCGCCCTCCGCTTTAATCGCGCTCTCATTGGCCGGAGCCGTTGCAGTGGCGCTCTCCGACTATTTCGTATTTTAAATATTTCGACATCTGCGTCAGCTTCTGAGGGCGTCGTTAAGACCCCGGCGAAGACGCAGTTTCGACATCTCTCTCTCTCTCTCTCTCTCTCTCTTTCTCTCTTGCTTTTTTCCTCTCGTAAAATCAGGTAAAAGCGAGCGGAGAGCGAAGCGGAAATTGCTCGCGTATATACATATATACACGTGAATAACACACCGGCTGCACCGTGGAATTTTCGCGTCTTCGTTAGTCCGCGACGTGTTGCTTAACGTCGCGCTTGCGAAGGGAGTAACGATGGTGAGTTTACTTGATTGTTATCCAATTTCTGGGTTGGTATTTACACTGAAATAAACAGCCGATTCGCTGTTCTAATTAACAATGAATTAGCTTTGTCGTGCGAGGAATACTTAATTTGACCTATAATATAATATGCATATGTTAAAGTTAAATTTTTATGTTATTTTTTTCATTGCGGCACTTAATTAAAAAAAAAACTGCGAATGGTCCGTTATAATTGCGCTAATTGGGTAAAATAATAACGAATTCTCGATGATTACCTTTTAAAATATAGCGATTGGCTATATATTCGAGAACAGCTCCCGCTTAAAAAAAAATTCCCAAGTACTCGCGATATCGCTGAAAGGCCATAATGTACAAAATAAGGAATACTACCGAATTTCAATTCAATATGCATTTACAGCGGCTGTAAAACATTTCGCCTCGTAAAAATAAAAATATCTTAAAATATGCCGCGCAAAGTGCTGAAGCATAAAATTTGGCTTTTATCGATAAGACGAGGGGGGCTATTCGAGTAATTGAATTACTACTTTTGCTCAGCTCTTAAGAATTAAAAAGTATATGCGCGATACGTAAATTTCAATTCAATAATAAGATTAATTACTAGTTCTATTTTATCATCGCAAAAATGGTCGAGAAATTTATTTCAAATTGTCCGGATAATTTTATAATAATTATCGTGCTTTGTTTTCAACCGCTATAGTGGTTATTTTAATTATAAACTTAATTAATTGGTTAAACCTTTCACTTCGAATTACGGACTTGCCATTAAAACTCGCTGAAACCCAAGCCTTTACAACAAAACACGAACGTTCCGAATCGGTAATTTCAATTAACTAAAGCAACTCGGCGTTGTTTAGATAGAATGAAGGAAGAAAAATCAACTGCGGAACGGGAATCTCTCGGGCGATTTAAATAAAATTCTATCCCTTCGAAGCTTTTTCTCGAATTAAGTATTTTTAAATTATAAGAAACATTTCAAGTGCTGACCGATGAAGAATTTCACGGCATCAATTTCAAATTATCGATATCGACATAGCGAACGCGACAACGACCCAACTTTTTCACCTAAATAAAATTTCCATTCAAAAACTTTGTCATACACCAGACATTCTACAGCTAATCCAGAATCGCAATAATTTCCGCCAACTCATTGTTTACACGTGCATCCTTTCAAAGTCAAAGTACCCGCTACATAGAATACATCGCATCTCGCAACTCAAATAATTTTCCTCGACGTCGATTCGCAAAGGCATACGCTTCAGTTGATTTCGAATCGCGCAGTTCGCGAACTTTCAACATTTTGCAGCCCCAACGCGATTATTGTGATTGCGCGAATCTCTTCACACGCCACATTTGCATTCGCAGCCCCAAAGACGAGCGCCCGCACAAATCGAATTTTCAACGTCATAAATTCCAACGCGTATATGGCCTGGCGCACGAGAGAGTCTATACACGCGGATTATCCCATTCCCAATAAATTTCATCATCCATTTTCGTCATTTCGGCAATAATAAGCGATAACACTGGTGTGCAGCTATATATAGGCTGGCGGCACTTAACCCACAAACGGCTTCATCCCCATCATCGCGGCAAGATTACACGCGGTGGGAATAAATCAAAATCAAGCAAGCCGACAGTTCGTATATATCTCTTTATGCGCTACAAATCAGAATAAGACCGGGGCGTCGCCAAAAAATAAACAAGGGGGAAAAAAAGGCAGTACATAACTCAGCGAAAAGACGCGCCGGGTGAAAGGAAAGACCGTAAAAGAAACGGAAACTGCGGTGCTGCTGCCTGCGGCGCACTGAAAACGAGCGAGGTGGAACAAAAAAAAAAAGAAAGAAAGAGAGCGAAAAAATAAAACTTAGGTATACGCATTATAATCCGCCGCGGCGACAATCATTTGCGTCACGCGTATAATGCACTTTTCCCTCTCGGTCTCGCCTACAATTCGAAGGCAGTTCCGCGTCCCCCACTCCCTCCCCCCATCCCCGCTGTGCCGCACCACGTGTGTATGCGTATTGCGGTGATTTTGCTGAGAAACTATACGAGTGGGAGAGAGAGAGAGAGAGAAGAGAACCTCGAGAGTCGAGCTACTATATATATGTCGCTAGGAGACTCGTAACGAGGCACCGAGAAATTGCGCTCTACCGAGGCTATATACGAAAGAATTGACGCAAAGTGGACCGTATATTTATATTGCAGCATTCACGTTTATTTTCGTGGACCAGGTTGCGCGATATATGCAATAGCTGTATATACCGAGCTTGAAAAAAATTACTATTTCTATTACTTTCGAGGAGTTGTATATTTCAAAGTAACGATGATACTTCACCTTTTTTTTTTTTCATTTTTCAATGTTCAACCTGCAAAATCCATTAATCTTCGACAATATGCAATCTTTCGAGGTGAACGCGCGCAGAGCTACTTTTCTCGAAGAGAGCGCAAGCATGTAGCTGGTACAACAAAATCGATGTACAATTTTAACTTAAAGATGTGTACATGGATGCATAGCGCGGGCGGACGCCTCTGACGCCAAATAGTCGTTACAATATGCACAGATTGCAGCAAACATCACTGTGTAAAATTCAATATTGTACAAAACAATGCAGACGGCGAATATACATATATCCGCTCGAATATATTTCGCTGCCGCTATACTTCGGCATTGATATACGACTCTTACACCCAGCCACTGCAAAATAACCCAGCATCTCTCTCTCTCTCCTTCTCTACTTCTCTCTAATCTACATCCTTCTAGTTCTCTCTCTCTACCCTCTTCTTCGTCGTTAGAATATAGATATATATATATATATATACATGCGAAGGGAGAATATATACGTAGAAACTGAAGGTAAAAGAGTACTCGGGGAGTGTAAGGGGGTAAGGCGCGAGGAAGTCGTGTACGTGCAGATGCTCCTCTCTCTCTCTCTGTTGCGCTCGCGCGCGCCCGTTCGTATATGTATATATATATATATACATATATGCAGAGGTGGGTATAGGGAAGAAGTAGTTCCTCGTATATTACGGCTTTAGGCGCGACGCCAAAGAGCAACTCCATACGCGTGCACGTGTATATATGTGTGTGTGTGTGTGTGCAGTCTGGAGTGCTGCGACTCTGCAGAGCAGTGAGAGGGAGAGGAAGAGAGAGAAAGTACCTATGTGGGGATGCGCGGATGAGTGGGAGATAACGAGAGTTTAGAAGAAGTGAGAAATTGAAAAGAGCGAGTGCATGAGAGGGAGAGAGAGAGATAGTATGGCTGGAAAATATGTGTGCAGCGTTCGGAGGCTTATGAAAAAGAAAAAAAAAAGAAGAGTGGAGAGTAGTATCGTTTACCCTTTGTATTCTGGGGCTTTTGTACGAATCGCGGTGTGTGCGTGTTGTTTGGGATCGTCCAGGACGAAAGTTTTCAGACTCTATATATCCGTAACGAATTCCTAGACTTTAAGCTGCACGCGTTGACCAGAGTGCACGCGGATGATAGTTTAAAAACGATGAGAAAATACGCTTTTTCAAATTTTTACAATGACAATGATTTTTCACGAAAAAAAAAATGGAATTCGAATGATTTGATATTGTATACGTTACACTATTTTGGAAAAGATATTATCCTGCACACGCATTTTTACGAACATATTATATGATATATTACATGTATAGCTGCTTCTCGAGTATGAAGTGATTGGATCACACGCATAGCCAGGTTTTTTTTTTCGAGATGAAAAGGTAGAAAAGACTGGCGTAAACGAATTCGAAACGAAGTTGCGTCACAAAAAGCGACACCACCAGCCTCTCCCTATACACGTATAGGTGAATCCTATATATATATACAGTAAATGAGATTTGATATGCAGATGCGCGAGAGCGTTAAGGAATGAAAAGAGGAGTGATTTTGCGTAAGACATAGAAGCGCGCGAGCCCGAGAGTTCGAGAAGAAAAAGCGGGTCGCGCGGCTAGGAAAGCGGAGATAAGAGAGAGCAGCGAAGGGAAGAGGAGCGAAAAAAAAGTTAAAAGTGAAAAATTTAATATAGCATCCCGCGAGAGGGAAGTGAAGCAGCAGAAGTAAAGAAAAAAAAAGAGAGAGAAAAGAGGGAAGAAAAGAGGAGAATGAGAAAAAGTCAATGGCAAAGAAGGGTATAAGAAACTTTAGCGTCACACGGTTAGGAATTTTTAGCAAATGAGAAGGAAGGGATTCGCTTTTCTAAATAAAGATGGAGATAACTTAGAGGCTGTCGGCAAGAAAAAACTGGGGCATCGACGATCTTTCAGATCGAATCAGCGAATCCTTTCTCGAATGGGGGAAGAAAATGACTTTTACAAACAATCAAACGTAGTGCAAAATACATGTCTTATAATTGTAACTGGTCGTTATAAAAAATACTGAAAACTATAATTTTCAAATTTATGCAAGTACCAAAAGCCAAAACTGAATTTAAAAAAACAGCTACAATGTACACATAAATATTGCATGCTCATCAAGTGAAATACCCCCTTTTTCATCCGGATCCAAAGTTTTTTTTTTCCGTAAATCAAAACATCGAAGGAAGCCTTCGCGGGCGAAAAAAGGAGCGCGCAGAGAAGATAAGAGACAGGCAGTAAACATAAAAAAAAGAGAGACTGGAGGGAAGTATAAAAATGAAAAACTGTGGGCAGAGAAAAGAAGAACTAGGAAGAGAATCAAGGAGAAAAAAAATGCCCGAGTAAAAATAATTATGCAAGAAACGAAAAGAGAAAGAAGGGACGAACAAACGTAGAAACAAAATGCCTGAGTAAACGTAAATACAAAGAAAAAGATAGGAAGCAAGAGAGGGCGGTAGGGAAATGAGAACAAAGAGGGAATGTAAATGAGACTAAGGGAGGGAGAGAGAGAGAGAGAGAGAGAGAGAGAGACAAAGAGGGAAAACAAGTGAGAGAGAGAGAGAGAGAGAGAGAAAGTCGGCGTGGCCTTTACGTGTGTACATGCATAATGTCGATAGTGCAACATTCGCAATTTCGGCCTCATAATCACGCGGGGACGCTTACGTTTTTGCACTTTTTAATGAGATTTCTTTCTTCCTAAAGAGCACAAGATGTAAAACGACGTGGAAAGTGCGGTGAGAATTCTTTACTCTCTCTCTCTCTCTCTCTCTCTCTCTCTCTCGCTCTCCACCCTTTTTTTGCTTTCGTTTTCGTCCGAGGCACTTCTTTGTTCTTTTAATTACGAAACTGTGTAATATAAGTAATTTGAAAAAAAAAAAAAAAAAAAAAAACATTTAACGAAATTCACTAAAAGGTTGTGTACTATAAAAATAGCATTGCGCTCGTTAAGCGAATTTTTCTTCATGTTTCGAAAAATTTGTAATTAATTTCTGGGTGCATCAAAATTAAAAATATGAAATAAATGAACATTTTTAAAAGTATACTATATATTTTTATTCTATTTATTTGTTTTACATAAAATTGAATTTGTGGAAAGCTTTAAGGATTCTTACTTGAATCGTATTTTTATTTGATCCGCTTTACAAACGTTTCAAAAAATGATTTTTGCTTGAATATTTCTGAATGATGTGAATACTAATAAAGAAAAGAAAAATCGATATGTTATACATTATTTGTTGATATCTTTAAATCCATACTGTTACTACTTACATATTATTATTACTTTCTGAAATACGAATATATTTTATCAACCGACACGTTTAAATGTTTTTTTTAAGTATTCCATCTTGATTACGAAGCTATACCATTTATTTTTTATTATTATTAACTATTTCAAAATACCTATATGTTTTGCAAATTTCATTGTTTAGTATTATTTGCATCCGGTTACAATCTAAAAAATTGTATTTAGAAAAAAACTCCCAAATGCACTGTTTTAAAATTAAAATCTTCCACTTCGTGTATTCAAACTTCGAATGTATAAAATCAAGTGAATAAATCGACTGATCATCTCAAAAGTTTCATTGCATTCATCTCGCGAAGCGTCAATTTGAAAAGAATAAACAATTCAGCAACACTCAAATCGTTAGTCCATCGTTTACCAATGATAACTTCCCAGTTGATGCAAAAGCGTCGTTATCTGTCGGTTCGCTCCATCTATTAACAGAAATCCAATATTTTGCCGCTGCTCCGGCTTGGCCGGGAAAAATGCCTCGCCCTGAGAATCTTTTGCAACAATTTGTAAAACCGTCGTGCCTATTGATACTCCCCCGCCTTGCTTGTTTGTCCGAACTCTGAAATATTCCAAACAAGTGTTCAGTGATCCAGAAAATAAAACACAATAAGAAAATTGTCCTAATTTTTATCTTTCTCTCATTCACTTAATTAGCCTTAATTCCTCAAAAAGTTTTGAATGTACACTCACGAACTACTTTTTTAGAATTAATTGAAAAGTCAATAGCAACTCTTTAAATATTTCAAGTATATTATGTAAAAGAATTCTTTTTAACACAACTTTCAACTGAATCGTAATAATGTTAATTAATACGCAGTATTTAATACCACTGCATTGTAATAAAAAATCTTATCTGAATTTGTGGATTTTACATAAATTTTCTTTCAAAATAAATTACTTGATTGCAACTTTATTTTAATAACTGTTTACCTCACAATCTCTTTGTAAATCTTTTTCGTTACATCCAAGTAAGGCTTCAGTTCATCTTCATATTGACACAAAGATCCACCAAGAAGCAGCATTTGAAAGAGACGAAAAATAAATTCATCCCTTTCTTTATCACTGTACAAACTGTATTCGTCACAATCTTCGTCTAGCAGCATCTAAATGCAATTACAATTATTACATGGAATAACAATTCTTTGTATTTTACGTACATTAAATTAATACGGTAATTTAAATTTTGAAAGACACTCACACCCCTAAGGTTATCGGATACAAGGAATCCCTCGATATCCAAATCATATCGCTTGCAAATAGCTCCTGATTTTAGAACAATGTTGTTTTCCGGATCCTTTAATCTGTCGAAAAAACTCATCTCCAACACCGTACATGGAATATGCTTAACTTCGACTGACGCAGCTTTAATACCTGTTTTTAAAAGACGGAAAATATCGCGACACAATTATTGTTATTCATTTCGTACAATATAATTTAGAAATTTCCAATTTTTAATTCATACCCTTATTGACCCACGTGTCTCCATCTTTAAGTAACAAGGAATTCGCAACTGTTGAATCTTTGAAGAAGCACTGAAAATCAATAGAGTAAATCAATACAGTGAAATCAATAGTTGTAAGATATATTCCATTAAATTAACTGCATAACAAATTTTCTGAATTGCTAAGTAATATAATTTTAAACAAGCCACGGTAATAAAGAAATAAATTATATCCGTTTAAAAATTATTTAATTTATATAATATGTATATTACCTCTGCTATGTGATATTTATGGTACGGCTGATACGGTTCGTTGAAGCAAAAGTCTTGTATGCTGATGTTACCGTACAAGCCCCTAAAAATGAAAAGAATTTTCCGTTTAACACTCGGCGCTTTCGTATTATTTTAATACATAAAAGTTTCCAACAATAAAACAGCACGGAAACCAACTACTTTCCACATTCACTTCATCCACTCACCGTAAAGACAAATTTCTACATCTATTGAAATTGTATATTTAAAAAAATCTAATAGATTCTTTTTTAATCATAATGGTCTTTTTCAATTTATCACATTTTTAATAAACTCGAGCAATCCGTGTTCCCGTCTACTTGAGCAAAAACACATGGGACACTCGAGCCGACTTTTTCATTAACCGTATTTTCCTCGTGGAAAAAAGTTCATGCAACGTAATTTCAAGTGAACCATAGATAGGAACCGAACAATAATTAGTCTTAATTACCATTTTCTGAAGTAATGCTGAGTATCTTTATTTTCAATTCCCATATAGTGCCTGGGAGCGAGCGGAACAAACGTGTAGTCGGGATCGAGTTCCATTTTCAAACAAACCCCGGGTTACCTCGGCAACGCGGGGTTGCCACAAGCTCCGACAAAGATTACGCATATATTGCCTGATGAGACTATCCCTATATAGACTTTGGACAACACTGTGTTGTGCGCCCCGTCCACGCGCGCACCGTTGCCCAATACGTATTTGTATTGAGTCGACCGAAATGATTGTAACGTTCCAAAATATACAGCGCGCGTGGGTACACAGGTGGGCTCGAACTGTTTTGTTACATCCCCCGCAACAAAAAAAAAAGAAAAAAAAGAGGCGTGGGTCGGGGGATATTACTCTATTCGCAGTTGGTCCGCGCACGAGATTCTCTGTCTTTTTAATATAAATTCCCTTTCCTGGAAGAAATGCACTATCGGTAGTCGATGATGAATTAGTTTTCATCACGGGTAGTTGGAAAATTACTTTTCTTTTGTCGGTTTTCTTTTTTTTTTTTTTCATTTGGAATTTAGAACGGAATCTTTTCGAATTCGTTAAAATTCAAAGTACTCTATGGTATATAGAGTTATAAAATGTAATTCGATCTGATGAAAAATATTATTTTTTATTCCCTCTGTACCGCAAAAGTTTTTACAATCATATATTCTACGAGGATTAAATATTTGAAATTGCACGAAATTTTTTTTTAAATACTACTATTTAAAAAAATATTAATCTTTCTTTTTATAGAAATACGTTTTATAATTTGAAATATTCTGGCTCTGCAGTAACCCAAAAAATGTATAGATATACGAGTAACGAAGTGTAAAAAATTCCTTAATTTTTTGTTTATTAGCGAAGCATCAGTTGTAGGTCGTCGGAAGTTTGCATAAAATATGCGCATTACACATCTGACAAAGGCCAACTTATGCGTAATTAAGTTTTATCTCCTTGCGCGCTCGCGACGCGGGGTATACAACAGTTTAGAAGACACACGCTCGCGCGCGCACACACGACTTACTAAGAACAAGCGCGCGAACTACACTTATGTCTGGATGCTACCACTTATGCGAAAGATTTATTGCAGTCCAACAATTTTCGCAGGGGCTGAGAAACAATTTGCAACGTAAATTCAAACGCCGTCATACAGTCCAGGACAAACATTTCCACGTTGGACGTGTGTATACAAGTAGCATTTACTCGATATATATACAGATCCCTCCGCAGCTTTTTGTTTCGAACTATACTTTCCTACAATATAAAGGTGTTTGAAAAATTGATTTCTTTTTTGTTTCGTCCATTAACGGCAAAATAACAATTTTGGTGCTTCATATATAAAAGTATATAAAGAAAAGAAAAAAAAATCACTCACAGACTGCGTATCGCGCGTATCGATTTAACTTGCTTTGCCGATGTAAAAGCGTATACGCTATTTCGATGAAAGAACCTATTTTATATATAATATAAACCAAATATTTTTTCAATTCAAACATCGAAGTACAGTTCTTTGATCGTAAATTTGCACGTTTAATAACCTTTGATACGATTTATTAAATAATTTCAAAATAAATTCACAAACATGTATTAAGTATCGCAAATAAATGAAAGTTATAATTAAATACGTAAATCCAAGTAAATACGAACAGTCGCTAAGTCAACAGCTCTCTCGATCCAATTTCAATAATTAAAATTTATAACGAAAACAAAAAAAAATTAAAGTAAATTTCCCGCACTAATTTGTAACGAGAAAAAAAATAAGGAAAAAAAAAAACGCAGCATCTCGATATATCATTCGAAAAGCATTTTCGAAATCCCCGAGCGTTAGCTCGAGCCGCCCGTGCATAGTCGCGCAGCGGCAGCAGCCACGCCACACGTTTATCCAAGGGAACACACATACCGAGTCGGGAAGAGAGCGTACACACCGGGAGGGTGAGCTCTTACTAAATCCCTGTTTCTTGAAAGCGTCGCGCGCGCTCGCGCGATGGGGAATTATCGTGGCAACTACTGGCCCCCCCGCCTCCTACTCGTAACCTCCCCGCCCCGTTGGAACTTCTCCGTAGAGAGAGAGGGAGAGGGAGAGAGAGACTAAAACCCCCCTGATCTGCATTACATAGGAGGACGCGAGAGACAGGCACTGCATCAACCGCCCGAATAATCTCTCACAAATCATTTCCCCGTTATGTACACACTCGGCCGCGCTCGCTTCGATCGCCTACATGTACCTAATACGCGCGCGCACACACACACACACACACACACAGAGAGAAAGGGACCATGCAAACAGAGAAGTAAGCGCGGAAGAAAGTAATTCCGGTGCCAAGAGACAGCAGCTTCTCGCCGCCGCCGCCGCCGCCGCGGAAAGGAAAATAATCCGCGGGAAATAAGGCACGGAAGCGCTCTGAGTGAGTGAGAGAGAGAGACAGAGAGAGGGAGAGGGAGAGATAGAGAGAGATTGCGGGGAGGGGGCAGTCAGGTGCGGCTAATCGCGCTATTAGCGAATATTGTCCGAGAGAAGAAGAGAAAGGAAGAGTATAGCGGATCGAAAGACATCTCTTCCGCGCCACCGGAGAGAAAGAAGTCTGCTGCTACTGCTGCTGCCGCCGCCGCTCGTGAAAGAGAGAGAGAGAGAAAGAGGAGGAGGAGGAAAAAGAGATCGTTCGTTAGAATTATCTTTGCCGACGTCAGGTGCGCGTAATCGTGCGGACTATTAAGGATTTGCGCGCCGGGACGTCCGGGAAAACGGGGCGAATTTTCTTTTAGGACTCTCTCTCTCTCTCTCTCTCTCTCTCTCTCTCTCTCTCTTCTCTCGACTCGGTGCGCTCGCGTCTCCCCGCGAAATGAGAAAAGCTGAACGAGAGCTGCCTTACTGCTCGCTAACCCTCTCCCACTCACTCTCTCTCTCTCTTACTCTCTGTATATAGGGCCGACCGAGAAGCCCCCGGCCAAATGAATATATTCCGCGGATTCGGTTTTTCGGTCGCGTCGCCGCAGTCCTATATATAGGTATATCTATGCACATCCCCGGTTAGCCGAGGATATAGAAAGCTCAGCGAGCGCTTGATATTTCGATTGTAGAGGGGGGAGTATAGCTTACTTTTTCTTCTTCCCACCGCAGCCGAGAAAAACCATTCCTTGCCGTTGCGCGCGAGCTTCGATTAATTATGAATACTTATCTCTTAACTGCTATTATACACGAACGATGATTTATAAAATACAATAAATTAATCGATTGCTGCTATAAACTTATAATGTTCAATCCTGTACTGTGCATAAGGCTATCCTATAAGGGCCAGAGACCATTACGGCCCACTTCGTCTTTATCCCTTTTTTTTTTTCGCTACGAATCGATATCATATAGGAATATAAGAACCGCAGCGCGGATAGCTTTTAGTTTTATACACGCGATACGGGTGCTGGTGCAGCGGTAGCGCTGAGCTTTCATCGAATTTACGAGCGTGTTGAAAAGTTCGTAACAGTGACAAATGCACGCGTATATACCTACGCGGCGGCTCTTCTTGTGTTGCTTTAACGAATAATGCATACACGCATCGCGTACATACGTGTATACATACACACGTACACAGCTGGCGCACGTCGGACAACTGTTGTATTATGCTTCTCTCTCTCTCTCTCTCTCTCTCTCTCTCTCTCTCTCTCTCGCGAGCGCGCGCGCTCTGCCGCTATTTTGATTTATGCTCGTTACGGAGATACTGACAATGACCCGCGCACCAGTAAAAGGATATATACAGAGATGAATAAGTATTCGCGACTAATCGTATTGTATAATACTTGTAATAATTTCATATTACTCTTTTTTTTTTCTTATTTCTTTTCGACTTTCAAGTGGTATTATATTTTAGATTTTAAAGAAGACGCTATAGGCTGTTATAGAGTAATAAAAACTCTGGTTTTAAACGAAATGCACACAATGCACATTCATTAAACTAGGTATTAGGTCCCTCATTCATTTGCCGTAAATATATTTGTTCCTGCAGCAGTGTGTTGTAGAATGTAGAGAGCGCGATATTACAAGGCTATATAGCGGGTAGCACAATGCGCTCTCCCTCTCTCTCTCTCTCTCTCTCTCTCTCTCTCTCTCACGGCGAATGAATACAACGCTTAATTGAGTAGTCAGACCTTCGTCACTTTAATTAATCGCCATAAAGAGCACGATTAATTATGAATTTTACAATTAAGTGGCTGTTTCGGACGACTTTCTTCCTCCAACACGGCGAATAAAGGAAACACAACCAAGGGCTCCGTCTGTGTCCGAAATATAATACGCTAAAATGGCTTGGATATGCATATTCTATACCGGCGTGCATTGCCGCGATTCGTATTATGCATATATTATGATGTGCATTTAACGTAAGATACTTGGGTGAGTCGGTCGGACATTGCTTTTTGAACGCGAAACAAAGTGGCCTGCAGGGACTAGATTGGACCATATGCGCAAGTGCACTCTTTGCCGAAACTATGCACTTTGGATGGAATTAATAATTCAGATATATTCCGAGGAAAAATAGATACCGCAATTATACAAGAGCTCGGCCCTTCGCGATACACACAATGCGTTCGTTCGAAAGAAAAATTATTAATCCGAAAGTGCGTACGCCTGGTCGATCGCCTAATAAACGTGTATATAGAATGTAAATGAAATCCTCTCGTATACCAGGGACACTGTATAGAGCAATTTGTAACGCAGCACCAGCTAAACTACCTGGGATTACCTTTTTCCCATGGATCGAGGTCTCTCGAAAATTTAATTACAACCGCCCCGGTCCCTGCACCTCGCAAGGCCAAAGTCTGCTGCAGCCTGGGCGTACGTGTGTAGTATAAGCGGGGGCTCCCTCGTGAGTTAGGGAGTCACGTATAACGCGCGGGAGGATAGTGTCGAGGGGAGAGGAAGAGGAGGAGGCTGAAGAGCTGCACAGTCAGCCCCGGTGATCTTCGACTTTGACTTGAGGAGCGGGACGGACGGGGGGACGGACGCTGCTCGACGTGTCCTCGCCTCCTCGGCTCCAAAGTTTTGAATAAATTAGCCTGGGAGGATTTCGCGTGAGCTTCGACAACTCCCGGCGTGATTTCTTCCTTACTACTACTACTACTACACCCGTCAACTGTCGAGTTTATATTATAACGTTATATAATATTTTGACGTTGGGAAATTTTAGTTTGTTACGCGGAATAATGCAATTATCGCTGATGGAGTTTGCGTCGTGTATTGTGGGATGTAGTCCTTGAATTGACGAAGTGAGTTTTACCTCTCTCTCTCTCTCTCTCGAGGGAGAGAGAGATAGAGAGAGGATGATTTCAAATAAATTGTGCCAGTTTTTGCGGTGGCATTGGATGGAGCTTGCGGCTCTTTTTTGGATATATCGGCAATTTCGCTCTATTGAAAAGCTGTATCGTGTGTGTTAAGAGTGTATGTGATGTATTTAATGCGGTATCAATATCATCGATGTCCTCGTTAAACGATATTTAAAGTAAGTTTATCAATGCACTTGTTAAGCAATTTATATATCGGCCACATTTGCATTAATAAAGAAGCTCAACGTATATATTCAATATATATATTCCTTGCCATTTCCATCCAGGTAATGCATAAGGTACAGATGTGCAATCATCCAAGAAACAATTTTACTTAAAGTTTCCCACGGGGAATGAATATTGAGCACTTTCATTGTGTTCCAAAGTGACATTGGGCGCGACATCGTGAAATACGACTACCCCGTTACTTAAGGGAGAGTTTAATCTGTCTTACCTTCCCTCAAAAAGGTTCCGTTCAAGGGGAAAACGAAGTGAACGCGTTTTTTTTTGCTCCCTCTTGGCGCTAATCGTAGCGGAAAGTTCGGTGAACGTTTGAGGCGAAGCTCGGAGAGCCGCCGTTACACAAAGAAAAATCCTTCACGATAGTCCGACTCTCTCGCATTTTCCGATCGTTGGACTAAGTGAGGTTTTTCTTTCTACATATATAAAAGTTTGAATGATAAAGCTTCGGGTATATTTTAATTGTTATGAAATTATTACGATTAATGGGTTATTACTGAAAAGAAATACTTGTAATTGTACTTTTACGTTAATTCTGATAAATCCGTGCTGCTTCTATAGTCGGCTTAATTTTTTACATTAAAAAAATGCGAACTGTACCTGCTTAATACGATTTTATGCGGAACAAGATTTTCTTTTCAACTATGCAGACAATGAGAGATAATAAAACGTATTTCCTTGGCTGTATAAGTTTTTATATTTATAAAAATATGCGTTACAATGTAGGTACAACATGCGAATGTTATTATTGTAAGCGTAAAAAAAAATAACTAAAACGGAAAGATATTCTGGAAATACTCAATAATACCCGAAATTCGTTGTAAAATCACGTAATTCCGTCGACCGACACGACGTACGCCACATCTGATTTTAAACTACGCGCGATATTTGCCCAAACAACAAAAAGGTAAACGCTCGCCGCCATAACTGAGTGAAAAAAATAAAAGCGATCCACGCGTAATTTGGACAATATCCACGCGACAAATTGAATCCGACGTCGGTGCTCGGCGCTGCCCCCAAAATAACCGCAATTACAACTGTCAAATTCAGTTAACTCGGCCGCGCAAATCCCAACATGCCCTGAACCTCCGTTCTCTCTGTCTCTCTCTCCCTCTCTCTCCCTCTTTCTCTCTCTCTCGCAACCCTAATTCCCACCACGCTTATTCATCAGCGATCCGTGGAAAATAAGTTTGCCAATCCAATTCGGAATCGTCGGACCTACCGCGAAACCTACCGCGCGTATATTTGTGCACCTTTATACACGTGCACTGCGTGTTTGACGTATGTACACCCAAAGGAGCTTCTATCCCTCCTCCCTCCCCTCTCCCCGCCCTCGCCATCTCCCTCTCTCTCTCTCTCACGCTCTCTCTCCCTCCCTCCTCTCAGTCACGCTTGACGTGTATGGATATGGCTGCAGCCGCAGCATCAAGCCATCTAATACGAGCCGTCGTCATTGGCTTACCCGATCCGACTGCTACTACTGACGCGTTACGAAGGTTCGACTGATTTCTGAGGACTGACTGGCTTGAGATGTCCTATACACTTTGATGTTGGCAAATGCGCCACTTGAGTAGACGAATTTTATTGGACATTTGAGATTAGTAGCGATAAATATAGTTGGGTGATTGGGCTTTGATAGTCCGTAAAGAGTTAAAGACTAATGAACTGATGAGTCTTAAAGGTTTTCACGGTCCATAATTGAGAATAGTAAAGTCATTTTAACACGAGGATTCAAATGTAATATTTCTTTTTATCGCGATTGTATTGTAGTTTAAGTATACTTTTCTGTTTATTTGCGAATATATAAAAAAGTTGTCATTAAATCAATATAATTTGCGTATATAGATGAGTATTTTAATAATTAATTTATATAATTTTGGTATTAAATTATTAGTAAATAATTAGTAAAAAATATTGTACTACACTTACTATGAATGAAAATCTACGTTACGAATGTAACATAATCCTAATTCTTGTAAAATGTGTCGACCATTCCTCAAATTCCATAAAATTATGCATGTAACGACAATAATATAATTTATCATTTAAAACGGATTAACTTAAAATACTTGCAACAACCATTACTCGTATACAAAATAAACGTAACCAACAAACAACGGTAGAGATCATAAAAAAATTACAGTCTCTAAATCGGAAGTACATATATATACTCTTATCAGCGGCATTTCACAAATGTAATCCACGTTTCGGTTCTGAAAAATTCCAAACCAACGCCACGCGCGCGAAATGGCCGTTTGTAAAATTGGTTACCCGCCAGAATCTCTGGCCATTCCCGCAGGTGTGCGCTAGGCTGTGTGTAACATTTCGCGCTCTGGTTTATTGATAAGAATGGCGCGCACGGCGGTGTTTTCGGACTGGATAGGGCAAGGGAGGAGGGGGCCGTAGTGGAAAGAATTTTCACGCACTCGCAGGCATAAACCGGATCATGATTTTTATGCCACCGAGCGCTGCGCCCTGTTCATTTATAATTCAGAGACCATTCGACAATTCTATCCTGGATACGAGTGACCGTTTCCCCCCTCAACTGATTCTTATTGCGCCTGAATTTTTCAGCGAGAGAACGGGACGATGGACTCGACTGTTGTTTCATCGATTATTCTTTTGCTAAACTTATCGTCCGATACGTCTAGTCTACTTATAATTTTAGTTAAATATATTCATAATTTATATTTAATCTATACTCTTTTTTTTTTTATTTCTTTTGGGGTACAATGTCTCAATTTAGAGAGTCATCGAATAATTAATTGATTAATTATTAAATCTTTTTTTAATGATCTCACAAAAAGTTTTTAAAGCTTGAAAGACTTTTTCGACATTAACAAAGAGCAATGGAGTATTAAAATTGAAATTGTGTGTAATACAGTGTAAAATAGTCGATTTTCATGGAAATCAAATTTTGCCAATATTTTCAAAAGGTCAAATATTACACTCGATTGAGTTATGGACTCCATTACTTTGATGCAATAAAAACTGTTCATGCAGTTTTCCTTTATATCCAAACTGACAAATTGAGGCAAAAAAAGGGAGAGCAAACGCGCGACTTTTTTCCCTTTCTTAATTAAGATTAGTTGTACATACTGCAGAGAATAATTGCCTCGTTATACTGAAAATGAATGTTCATTTACACTAAAAGTGGGTGAAACAAATCTTTTCTTTTCTGAAAACGCTTTGATGTTTGGGAGTAACTTCAAAGAGGCGAGTTTCCATCGTGAATCCTTTCTTTTATGAGAATCTGGGAGTATTTCGTTTTATATAGTGTTTTTAATATAGAAACATCAAAGCGCGCAAAGTTATCTATGGAAACAGGGAAAATAGAACGTCTTTTTATTGGGTTGTAATGTTACTTTTATTCCCGGGCCCTACATTCAGAATTGCAAATTGAGCACCAAGTTAATTTTATATGCGTTGTTATAAAGTCCACGTTAAACAAATCTTTGAAATATCGAGTTTCTAGTATCTTTTATACAGCCGATTTAACGCCATATAAAGTCACTCGGCTAATATTACTGGATTGCGTCCAGTATTAAATAACATTTAGCTGTATAAATTGTACACATGAGTACGAATAGATTAAAGGCTTAAAATTAAACACACAAATGCATTATTAAAATAGGTTCGCAAATAAAAATCAATCGTTCACAAAACTAAGCTCTAAAAGGTTATTAAAAGGGTCGAAAAACACTTCTTTTACTTATATTATACAACACTCGGACCACGAAGAAAGAAAGTTCGCGAGAAATTCTACCACTTTTAATTAGAACGGTGTATTGAATTAGATAAGCCAATATTTAACTCGCTCGACTGATGTATATGTATAGCGACAGAACAATTAAAGTGTGTGTACTAGAACGATTTTTCTTTCGACGTCGTCGTCCGTCTTGCTCTTCTGAAACATTAAGTATATAGTGTTTGAAAATACAGTAAAATTTTGTACAGCATTGTTCGAGTAGAGGAAATTTTTATTTATAAGTATAGTAGATGTTATCGTTCCAGTTTATATGTATTAAAGTTGAATAAATAAAAGACGATCGTCAGAGAACGAAATTACGATTTTGTTGGAAATCTAAAAAATTCCGAAGATTCGAAGATCTTGAACAATTACTTACCTCATCCGGCAATGCCCATAGACGTCAAACACACATGGTTCTATGATTTTTAAATAACTAGTAAGTGATCAAAAGCCGTAGCTACTTTTTTGCCGCTTAACGCGTATTTCTTCCTGAGCCTCGCGAGGGGCATAGAAATCCTTTGCAGAAAGGAAATTTTTATTTATCGCGATAATAATAATCGCTGGGCGTCGCATCGGAGCAATTCCAATTTGGAATCCTAACGAACCGAGAACCGAAGGCCGCATTGGCTCCGCGAAGAAAAACAATCCATATTCCCCGACTTTATAATGCAAGTCTCAAAACTGCAGAGATACAATAACACACCTATACGGGAGGACCTTAATTAAAATCATAACTCGTGCGAAAACACGCCGTGCGAAAGAAAAAGGCTGAAAAAAAAAGTCCAGCCCCGATTCGACGCGCAAAACAGGAAGCGAACGAGTGAGTGTGTGCGTAAGAGAGAAAGAGATACGGCGAGATAAGAGATATAACCCGTTCAAAAAGGGGCATATATACACACACATATACATATATATATATATGTAGGTGCTGCTGTATCTCTTGCTCTATCGCAGTCTCTTTCATGCCACCCACACCCAACATCGGCAAAGTTCGTTCGTCGTGTTTAACCAGGGTTCGCTATCGACCCCTCTCTCTGCCGCGACTCTCTCTCGGTGGAAAACTCCAAACGAACGAGCGAGGGAGAGAGCCGAGAGAAGAGCGGAATATACACGCGAACGCGACGCAAAGCGCGCAGACTCCGACGAGCAGCAGCAGCAGCAGCGCATATATATATGTACGTGTATAGTAGGAGAGAAAGAGAGAGAGAGAGAGAGAGGAGCTCCCCGCGCGCGCGGGGTTCTCCAATCGATTCCAGATTTTCCGGCGCGCTTAACGATACCAAGAACCAGCCCCAGAGAGCTAGAGAGGTGACTCTCCCCCCCTCTCTCTCTCTCTCTCTTTCGGTCCTTTTCGAGCGCTTATCCGTTTAGTGCCGCCCCATACACACCTCTTCTCTCTCTCTCTCTCTCTTGCTATCTCCTTCTATTCCATGCACTTTTCTGGTACAGCGCGCGTCTGGATGAGAATTATTATGTATTTCGATTGAGGCTTTACGAATTGCTGAGGATCTGCGATTTGTAAGGTCGTTAACGGGTGTTGACGAATAGATCGAATCGGTTGACTTTTCTTGCCACCAAGTTTTATTTGATTTATCGTGTGTGCGAGCTTTAATTCAGTCGACAGGTTCTCAATAATTGCTCGGGAATAAATATTACGTGGAAAGGGAAAGTTCCTTTATCAGTAAGTGGGCTGAATGCGGTAAAGACATTATTTCGATATTAATTATCGAATTAAGTGGTAGGATCGTCTAACGTTGGGAATATAACGAAAACGGAGATGAAGTAAGGAGATGACGAAACTTATCATTGGAAAGTTTTATTACAACTCCATCCGGCAAAGAAAATGTCTTCTCGCAGTCATTATTAGCTGATAATATAATTAATTATATGGTTACGTCATTAAGGTATTATTATCTTACAAGTGTAAGTTACTTACAATAAATTAAGTAACCGCATATTTGATCGAAATGCCTCATAATACATACATTATTATACATAAATAAATTTTCTATGTAATACATGTACAAAGATTTATAAATAAAATCACTCAAACATTGAGTCCTTGAGCTAGATTTTTATTCCGAAATAAAAATGTGCGAGCGGAATTCTCGATAAAAATATAAAAGCCACTTTTCACATAAAACTTATATTCCACTGTTTGAAATATGATTTTTCAAGTTACTATTATGTGAAAGAAAGAAAAAATGTGATTTACTTTATTTTGCCATGCGTTTAAAATCTAATATTAGCATATATACCTTTTGCTGGGCGCCATCAAAGATTTTATAAACTAAACTTTTACTCCAGTCGTTTATAAAAATATATATCGTTGAAAATATTAGATTTTTGTTAAAATATTACATTTGATATAGCCGGGATGCGATGAGCGTTACATTTCCATAAATTATTTTATGGATTATAAAGCCTTCAAACGATACAGCTGCAAATCAGTTCATTTTTAATGCCGTGCGCAATTATTTTCAGGGAGCAAAATTTCAAATGCACAACGCTTTGCACTGCAACATTTTATATTTTCAATCCTGTTCGCGAGAGTTTTTACGCATCAGTCCATCCAAAATGCAATGCTTCATCAGCATCGTATATACAGGCGATCGTAAAGCAAAGAATAAGTGACTGCCAGTAAAAGAGGCAAAGGCTATACAGACGTTGAGTCAGGGGGAGTGATATAGAAAGAAAAGACGGGTCTATCCATCATCGTAAATCTGTTCCTCGAGCAAACCACATGCATCAGCATCAACAATCGTATCGCATCGCACTCGACATCGCCGTCTCTCGTCTCTGATCCCACGCCCTGTCAGCTCCACATCAACCCGCATTACACACACAAACACACACACACACACACACACACATATATATACACGTATAGCTTGTTTTCCATGCATAGCGCCCACACATTAGATTAGGCTAAAGACGCGATCAAGACGTGCAGGTTGCCGTGTATAATCCATATATAATACGTATACGGAGGACTGCATAACCTCCCGAGTCTTGGCGCACAGCGACTTTAACTACTGAAAATTCAATTCGACCCGATTAGTGTACAGGACGTTATACACCAGTCCACAGGCGTGATCGGCATACTCGAGTCGGTCGGCACTCGGATTGTTGTCGCGGCGGCTAAAGGGACAAACGCGATAGTCCCTCCCTCTCCTCCTCCTCCTTTTTTTTTTAGTTGCGTTATCTTCTCTTTTTTTTTGCGCCGCTGTTGCCAGCTTTGCCGGTGTCCTCGGTACGCGGAACTGCTATACAAAGCGCTCCCTTTTCGAACTGAAATTTTCATCTCCGTGTGTGTGTGTTCCGGATACCGAAAAGAGGCCGAGAGTGTTACGCGCGTGCAGATGTGCGCGCAAATAAAAAGAAAAACGGATGATTTTTTTTCTTTTCGTGAAAATTCGTGGGTCACATTGTCGTTTTATTCGCGAACGGGGTTTTTTTTCCCCCGAGGATCCTTAATAACTTAAAAATAATGATACGGTCCTAGAGAAGGAAAGGAATTTTCCACTTCTCCACGAAACTCCTATACCAGCGCGCTAACTAAATCTGATAATTTACTTAAGAGCCAGACGACATAAGGTACGACCGAGCAACGATGCGCGCTGCACCGGAAAATCTTTCCTCGGCTTTTTTTTTTTTCTCTTTTTGCGCAGCAGCAGTGGTGCACTCGGCAGGTTCTTATACCTCCGTCCGCGATTTTCTAGCCGAGGATAAAAGAGAAAACGGACACACACAACCACCGGATTTCGCACTTATCTCTCTCTCTCTCTCTCTCTCTCTCTCTCTCTCTCTCTCTCTGTCTCCGTGTCAAAGAACGCCCTTATGATATAACCCGACGAGGCGTGAGCTAAGGCGATGAATCAAAGGAAATCATCGGTGGAGGAGCCTGAGCAAGGCTTATTTTACGCCGACTACGACACTATGCGCGCGCCACTTCCAATTATATTTCCCCTCCCTTTTTTTTTCTTCATCGCTGCTGCTGCTGCTGCTGCTGCTGCTTCTGCTGCCTCTTTGTTGGCTCGAGAGTCCTTTGATACTCGAAATTAGGTGAAAGTGATTTCCGCCCGGCCCTTCCGTTCTGTACTCAACGTCGGATTTTTATGCCAAAGTTGCAGCGCGCAAGTACGACTTGCAACGGGAGATGACCAACCGATGTGGGTCCTTGAATTTCGTTGAAACCTTTTAGGAATTACATTTTGTACAAAATAATCCTCACTCCTTTATACTCATAATCTATATATGTTGTTTTGCAGTATATATAGATATACGCTAACGCATAAAATCAATATGGATTGGTGATTATCTTCGAAATTATTAGGATCTCATTATTTGGCGCAAACAAAAGTAATTCAAGTGAAAGTTTCGTGGAAATCCAGAATTTCGAGCCCTGGTCATCTCCCTCTTAGTCGATATTATTCAAAGCTGTATAAAATTTATTGCGATTGCTTCCATCGTTGACATTCGAAGGTCCAAAACAGATTTGAAATAGAAGTTTTGCGATCGTGCGACGTAAGTTACGACTGACATGAACGACTTGGTTCAATTGCATATCGAGCATATATATAGGTCGTATAATTCGCAACACCGAAACGTTACATACTTCGCGCGTAGTATCGATATTTCATTCGATTCTATACAACGCATATAATGCACTAAAGCCCGAAAGAATCCTCGGCTTGAAGGAATTTTGAATTTATATGTAATGCAAGAAACCATCCCCGACAACCTCCTTTATAGAAAATTATTAATCTTCAGGTCGCGCGCCGCGTTTATTATACAAAGATTAATTCCGAGCGTCGCAGCAGTCCAGCCAATTAACAGCTCGTTGACTGGAAGGAAGCCAAAAAGCCTCGAAGAATTCTCTGCCGACATAAATAACAGCGGTCGATATAACACGCTCGTCCAATCAAACGAATAGCGCGAAGCTCTTTAGAAGCTTCGCTTCGCTTAATTGAAAAAAACAAGAAAACAAAAAGTTACACAGAGAATAGTAGATGAAGCTTTGGAACACCGCACGCGTGTCGAAAGACAGAGAGAGAGAGAGAGAGAGAGAGAGAGAAAAAGTCGCGCGAGCCAGTCGTCAACAGATGTTCGCTCGGACCGCGCGCGCAGTGCACTTTTGCTGCCCCCTGCAAAACTCAACGGCTCGCGGTATATAATTTCATGCGGGGGGAAAAAAAAAGAAGAAGAAGAACAATCCAAAACAAGTAGAAACTTGGCTCGTGCAGTGCTTTAAGCTCAAATTGCCATTCATGTATGTGCATGGCATTGTTTGGGTGGATTCCGCCGGCTTGTGTGCACCAGCGTCTCCGGGGTCCAGTCTCTCTCTCTCTCTCTCTCTCTCTCTCTCTCGCTCTCTCTCTGCTAGACAACGACAAACGTCAAGACTGTGCTGTGCGCGGGGAAGCAGAATATCTACTCCTTTTTGCTGTGGGGGGATGGAGGATATGTCTGTGTGTCTGTGTGTGCGTGCGTACCGGGAGACAACTGTCCCGATTTACCGAGAGTTACGCCCTGCGAGTCTGTGCAGTAAGGGATTTCAATGTTATAACGAAATGAATGTTTTTGCCTTACTTCCTGCGTACAATATTGTTTCGTGGCTGACGATGGCTATTAAAATTGCGCTCTCGTTTTAACCGTTTTTCTTTTTTCCGAATAAACGAGATGCAGAAATACGTTGAAATATAATATTGAACGAAGTGAATACAATATTTTTTTCGTAAGTGAATTATTTAAAGCTCGATTCGATGGTAGAGCCGCGCTTAAATATAAAATTATAAGATTATTGTATTTTACGACGTAAAAATAAAAGTGGATTCCATAAAGAAAACGTATAATCGGATAAATGAAATCAATAAAAAGATATTTTTTATCGGAAAAAAAATCACTTTCTAATTACTGACAGGAAGTGGTGAAATGAGCTCGATTGAGTATCGATACCTTTGTAAATCTGGTATAACTTAATGATATTAGAGGTGAAATTTTATCAAAATCTTTTTAACTTGCATTGATTCAATGAAAGATATTCAATTATTTTTAATTGAGTATTTCTATCTTTATAGAATAGCGATACTGGCTATATAAGTATATACCTCTTTCACATAAATATCTTATAAAGCACCCGAGTCTTGTTTCATCCCCATTCTTCCAAAATGTCCAAGTATATATACACAACTTCCTTTTCAATTGCATTGTCAAAAAAGCAAAATGCCGCTAAACAGCATCGCGAACTTTGATCTATTTATGCCGTTCTATTTAGCAGTGAGTTGTGGACGCAGTTAACACAGAACGAAACTTTCTGCTTGCGAGTTAGGCGTTATAATGCGTTGGTAAATGCCCTGACATGACTATGGCGGGGTGGGAGGATAGGGAGTTGAGCGTTCAACAAACGAATATATACATATATCTGACCGAGCATACTGAATTTCACGATGAAGAGCTCGTGTCTGTCGTCGTAGCGATTTTATGGAGTTTAAAATACTATATAACGCGGTCCCTCGTTTAACCTCGTTTAATCGACTAATTGCACGAATCGAGTTGTTTCTCGCGCTACGATCCGATTGAGATTCTTTGAATTCAAAGTGCATTAAACCCGCGCATATAACGTATTTATATCTTGAATTCCTCAACTGCCTAAGTGAATTATACCATTTGCGTTCTAAGCTATAGAGACCATCTATAATGTTATAGTGAGACGGCGCTTGAATATCAAATGGTATAATATATGCAAGTGTATATTTTTTGGTGATTCGAAGGCTCGTGTGCTTTGAACTTTCGATTATATCCGCAGCGTTTCTAGCGGAAAATATTTTCTAAGAGTCGTGATTGATTCGGCCGTATAACCACGACCGCTACTACGATAAGTTTCACGATAGATCTTATTAATTTACCATTATCTGCGTACAAGTTGCAAACAAAACTTCCCAGATCTTAAGCTCTGATCTAACACAGGGGAGCGAACCATATAAGAAGCTTCAATCTCCAAGTATTCCAACTATCTCTCATACTTGCAAAATTCCTGGACCAACTCATCCCTCACCATTCACATTGCCCCCCAAAGCATCAGCCGAATTTCATTTCTCTTCAGCTTACTCAAAAGAGACATTATACCCCCTTCTCGCACACACGTACCTATAGGTATAGAAACAGTCATACCAAAACGTTCCTTCGCTTTCAACTCACGCGCAATCGAGAACAGTTTTACTCGCTTCCTATATGTATATACATATATACTCCTCCCAACGGAATTTCCTCTTTCTCTTCCCTCCGCGCGCTCGCACTGCGATTTCGACTGCTAGACTCTTTCTCGTCCCCCGCGCGGGCGCGTTTTTTTTTTCTTCTTTTTTTTTCCTGCCCGTCCTTTTGTGGCTCCACGACGATCAGCCGATCCATTTGCGATCTCGGCCTCTCTTGATAGGCCAATCGACGTCGTCGTCGGGGGGGCGGGAGGAGGGGATCGGGGGATGAGAGCGAGAAAAAGTACGTTTAAACCCCCCTGGTCGGTCGTATAAATTAAGGGCCTTTTATTGGCTGTGGGTTCTCTACCTCCTTTTTTTTTGTTTTATTCTCGCGGCGGATGTGTATATATATATATATATGAGAGAGCAGTTCCGACTTTCTCCTTCCAGCCTTGATAAAAGGCTATTATGGTACGGAGAATAAAAGCAGTTAAGCCGTTTGTTTACGCTTTGATAATGGGGGGCTCGTTTTGTGCTGCGCGCGGCAAGAGAAAGTTATGTTTATTGGTGAACTGATAAGGAAATTAGAAATAGGAATGCGCAACTTTTTCGCTGTAGCAATTAATCGTGGATCAAAGAAAAGAAAAACAAAGAATTCGCAAACTGAACGCAATAAAATGAATTGTAAATTAGGTAATAATTTATGTAAATCGAGTTTACTTGATCGAAACAATTATGCATCATTAAATTTGTACGTAATTTGTAAAAGCAACATGTGCATAATCAGTCATTGAAAAGGATTACTTTAAAAATGCAACGGGATATGTCTGTGCAGATAAAGGCCAACTAAATAGGTATATTGTTTTTTTTTTTTTTTTCGAATGTTTGCTTATACATTTTTAAATATCTCAATATTCATAAATGTTCCTAATATGCCGATTTCTAACCGAATTAAATATTTGATTTCGAAGCCTCAACCCGTTTGTTATTAAATAAATATCAAAATCATTTAATAATTATGTCAATAACGAAATAGATTTACCTGCTTGCGAAACTTTGTCTTTATAAACAATGTTCGCTCGTACTGACCTAATTTCCACCCATATGTTATAATAGCGCGTCACCTGGCAAATATTGACCTGTGTAGAAAATTCGAAGTGTTCTAAATAAATAACCAGTAAATAAAATATCTACCTATCGAAATTCAAATTGCTGCATTATTTAAAATGATTATGTTATAACAATGAAATATGTAGTGTCGAGGTACTTGAATAAAACTTCGAAAAATGTTCATAGGTATAAGGTAGATACTTATTATTTAACATCAGGTATGCTGTACATAAGATTTTTTTGCCTTACAAATATTATATAAAATTACAGTCAATCGCGATAGAACATTCGCGCGCTCACACTCACACCGATGCACACGTTAGCACACTTACGCTCGCTTCATTGTCAGGCTGTATCTCGTGTTTTTGTTTTTTTTTCTTTTTTTTTTTCATTAAATAAAGTCTATATATGAAATTCGAACGGAATACGTGACCATTAAATAAGTATATGAATGTCTGTATCGGCGATACTTCATCTTCATCGTTCGTTCGAATTCTTCTACTTTCTCTAACCTTCCGCCGACTTTCAGTAAAAAAAAATAATAAAAAAAACTTATCCAAGAAGACCATATATGAAAAATCATTTCAAAATGCAGCGAATACCAGTAAAAGTAGTAATAACAATGATAATAATTAATAGTACTTATATTGATAATATTAATAAATTGATTACACATATAGTCATCATGGGTAGAAAGAAGTAAAAAATCGGGGAGGGGGGTATGGGACATTTACTATTTACTTACTTAAAATAAAAACGACTGAAGGAGCACAAAAGAAACTCCACTTCGAAACGTGTATATAAAAAAAATATACATTAAAGGTTACGCAATCGAAAAGTTAATTTTTCTGTTTCTATATAGTATGTATACATGTTCTCACTCGCGCGCGTTTTTTCTGTTTTATTACAGATTTTAAGCTTACATTTCTACGAATATTCATTAAACGAAAGAAGCGCGTACGGCAGCACAGACGACTACTATACATAATAATATAGTTCAAATGGAAGATTTTATTTTTATTTTTAATCAAGTCAATCTTTTTTTTTATCACCATTTTAGTTCTTTTTTTTTTTAGTAAATAGCGCTTCTCAATTTCACTAACTTAATCCTCTCGCTCTTTCGCTTTCAAATTCAGTACTTGACAAACTCACAGATCACTCGTTTTTTTGTTCCGAAGAAAAATAACAAGGGTATATCTTATATATGTTTAATATATGTATATGTATATATAATATATTTATATGCTTAGATTTATGCCAAGACACAAACGGGAAGAGCATATATCGCGTCGTTTTCATTGTTACTAAGTTCATTTTTTTGTGCACAAATTCGCTAACTTACTTCTTGGTCTGAGACAGAGGATTCGATTTTACAGTAATTGTGATTATTAGACTTTAATGTTTGCCATTTTAAAAAATAATTTCAATAAATTGTAATAAATTTCTGATTAAGCTACTTTATTTGTTCATGACTTTCATTTATAATACTCCAAAATGAAATACTTTAACACTTATTTTTTAATTACATTTAAATACTAATTTTGCTTCGAAATATTATACTGTTAAATAAACGTGAACAAAAAGTATTACAATTTTATGAGTAAAATTATACATAAAGTGAAACTTATTGTACGAAAATAATGTAGATCCTAAAATACTTTCCTCTGTTGAAACTCACAATTACCTTGACATTGTAAAATCCGCTGCCTCAGCATTCTTTTTATCCTCTTACACGCGGAAGATTTTATCTCGCATCTCGTTCGCGCGTCGGATTGTTTTTTTCGCTCTCTGTGCTTGTTTTCAACTTTCTTTTCCATTGACATGATACAAAGCATATGCATGTGAATTCGCTCGTTTCCAAAAGTTCGCATTTCTCACGTGTAATTCGAATAAACCTATTTAGAGTAAAGGGACAAAAAATAAATTCAGCGAGAAAAAACAGTAATCCATTGGAAACGAGTTTTCATGCAGTAGCTATGGAAGTCAAAAAATGTGATGGCGAGGACATGCAAATATCTGATTTTTTTAATAAAGACAAGATTGTTTACGTATGTGCTTGAGGTTTTTTGAACATCAGTAGCAGCATAATAACTGAATATCAGTTTCATTTATTGCATATTAAATTTTACGATTGCAATTAGTTTGTATCAGTTTATATTTTATCTTAATAATTTTGTAACAAATATCTAATTATTGCAACTATGAAATAATTAGAACAGTATTTTGTATCATTTTTTAATGAGGCCTTGATAATAGAGTCCATTTGAGTATATTTGTGTATTAATTGTTTGCATCTTCACCAAAAACATTTATTCATTGCACTCCAAACAATCGATGATCAGATTAAATTTTTTAATAATCTATGCATAACATCATTGAGTGAATTTTACATTTATTAGTAAGAGTCTGCTTGATTACAAAATATATAAACATAAAATTCAGTCATATTCCTGCAGTATTAGTTTTATCTGAACATAAAACTATTAAAACTATATCCTTTCAAATATTTGTATTCATAAAGTAGAAAACAATCACAAACACCGATAACGATTCAGAATTTCATTTATCTTATCTATTTTCTTTATAAATTTTACTGATTCATAGATATTTTAAAAAATTTATATTTATAAATAAATAGAGTTTGCAAGATGTAACTAAAAGTAAAAGCAATTTCACGTTTACTATTCATTATCTGAAAATAATATCCATAAACCGTGAGAAAAGAATATGATGTTCATTGAAATTCATTCAAATTATATCTTATTAAATAATGTCTATATATACGTTTATACAGACTAATTATCCATTGAAATAAAATAAATAAAATATCGCCCGAGTTTGAATCGTTACCGATCGCGAGTTTCTCACACCGAATATTGTCATGAAAATTTCTCTTTTCGCTACCTTTGTAGTATTTTTTATCACTCATATTTGCGTCGCGATCCGACAACAACGCAACAGACACTCCGCACCTTAAAAATCGCAGAACAGTTATATCTTAACATTATACTATTAGAAAATCTAACGTTAAGAAAATATTGACCCGTACAGTACTAGTGAATGGATATTGAAGTTTAAATTTTTATTAGTTTTTTACGTAAAAATATAACATCTATAAGTACTGCACGAATTTAAGATTTTCTTAAACGAGATTACTTCTAAGTTAGTGACAGAAGCGTATGCGTTTGATGTCAGACTGAATGATTGAAAAGTGCCGAAAAATCAAAGACTTTTTTGTATCTTTTATTAATACGCATATATATCACATAGTATGTTTAAAAAAATATACAGACATTTGATGCTTTAAAAGTTCGCTTCGCACAGCGTACAGTCCGCCAATCGTCTTTGCCTTTGCTTTACAACTTTTTTATTTCTTTGCGCTTTTTATTCTATACAGAATCGTTGTAAAAACGATAGCATGTGGAAGAGCCTTATAGTTTCCTTAAACACGGACAATTTACGATTGACTTATATGAATCAAAAATAGCATGATAAAATTTTGAATAAAAAATAATATTCGCCATGGATATATCTTTCGCCATTTTACAATAACTCAGTCCCGTTTGTATTTCACAATTTTGTTTTTTGTAAGTGTTTCGATTTTTCTAAATATTCATTTTTTTTATTTGAATTTTCTCTTATGCACGATTACAGCACGACGACGAACATGTCTAAAGTCTGAGTTAGCAACGAATCACTCGCTTCTTCGCTCATAAAAAAATGTTATATTCTATTAATTAAATACATTGTTACTCGTTCATAATGCAAACTTCGAGGTCGCAAACGCGTAAACTCCAAGTCCATCGTTGAAGGATTCATCGAACAAAAGTATCAACATTTTTATCTCAAAAATTATAGAATTTTTCTCTTTTTTACATTTTATGTACAAACCAAGGGACTTAGGAGTATCATTAGCAAGATTTGATTTTTTCATTCATATTCTCTTCTTATAACTTTGTTCATACTCACTTTAAGGATCTTAGATGTCATGGTTACTTTTACTCAGGCCTTCAAAAAACAACAACAAAATCTGTATAAGCTCGAGATAGAACAGATAAGATCCCTAAAAGTAACTTTTTCTCGTTCGCAGTCATACTTGTTTTTTTTATGACTGTTTAATAATATTTTGTTTAACTTTTACATTTGACCATCTTGAAGAAAATACAAGACGACCATTAAACGTTAAAAAAACCGCCAATTTCGTATTTTTCTCCAACACAAGAAAAATTTCACGAAACGACCTAAAAATATTAACGTTAAAATTTATACAAAATATATCTCAATTAAAAGTTTCAACTTCGCGTTTTTCAACTAATGTCTGCCGTAACATAAACGCGTAAAAACAGGAACGTACCTTTTTTGATCGCAATATACTTAACTTTAAAAAAAAAGATTAATTAATAAATCGATTAATTAGTAATAACAAAATGCTCAAACCTTTTTACATTATCAGTATTGATCGTCGCTTTTGTAGGGAATAAAAGCTATACATAAATCTCTGACAAAAAAAAATCCTTAAACCTCAGTAAATAAAATTTTGCAATAATTTTATTTCATTTTCTCAGTTTGTGCACCTTGTACCTGGTCTCAATCAATAGAAGACTGAAGACGAAAATGCATAAGTAAATACGTGATTAAAAACAGAATGTGTGAAGAGGCGTTAAAATACTTTAGTAAAAAAAGAATAAAAATTGGATTGATAATTAAGAATAAGAATGTTTCTAAAATAATCATTACATCTATTTTTTAAGATAAAGTACTTGTAAGAATTATAGAATCACTAATGAATATAAGTATTCTGAAAAAGTCACAATTATTAATTATTGTAGTAAATTGACTCTAAGTATAAAACAATTATAAAGAAATGAGAAATGTTTATACTCATATTTTTCTTTATATAACCTACTTTTTATTCTGGATTTCATACTAAAGTTTTTAACGCATGAAAATTCTTGATATTGTAATAAAAAAATTAATGAGTCTGCGCCCTGCTAGTGGTCTTTCTTAAATCTATTTATACGGTATACTTAAAAAAACGTATATAATAAATATACAAAAACGCTTATGCACGCATTGGCTTCTTTTTACACAAAGGAAGAACGAATTGCAAGATAACTTCGGGGAATAGCGCGCTAAAAAATTGATTCACAGAGCTATACGATTGCTTCGTAATTAGGTTAGTCCTTAATCGACGAGAAATCAATCAATTGTAGAAATATTGGTAACGTTATTCGCAAAAAACCGCAACAATATATAATAACAGATTACTTATGTACACGTTAGATATTTTGGTTACCGTCTACCTCTCCATAAACCTTCGTTTACACTTTGAGTTCATTGTCTTAATCGCTTGATCTATCTCTTCTTTTTTATACAAGAAAAAACAGACAGAAAAACGCCTATTCAAAGTAAAAAAAGAAACTTTTTCTTTAAAAAAAAAAAAATAGAACAGGATATATCTAACATGATTCGTCGTGTATTTATTCTCTCGCACAGTCATCCTCGAACACTCGCACAATTTCTTGATTCTAGGCATTTTATCGATCCGCTTTATTATTTTTTTCTTTCTTTTTTTTCAGCTTTTACTTTTACCTCTCAAGAGTAAAGTTTTTATATCGTCGCGTTACAAGAGTCGCAGTAAAATTTTTTTAATTTATTTCAAGGCGGATCCCTAAAATTGAAAAAAATATAGGCGAAGCGACACACCGACGAAAGGCTTTTCTTTTAAAACTTATTTGCGGTGTAGCCGCTCTACGCGAACGACAGTCTTCGACGAGGAATGCATTCTAGGAAGATTAGATTTGAAAAAGGTCGTATGCTCCGATGCTATGTATACACGCATATAGAATTTATCTATCCATTCCTGTGTCCTTGCAGCTTATTCGGAATATTCGACTGTTGGTGAATGAAGACGAGTTGACCAAATTTACGTTTTATATACTTAACTATGAACATTGTACGCTGGAAGAAGTTTAATCCCAGGAATTGATGAAGAGCTATTTTTATTAATCGAATAGCTATTCGACCAGTGGATTGAGTTTAGTTCAACGGGAAAATGTCTTATGAACATTTATTATGGATCATACCATCACCATGTCTTCGTCGACACTGATGATTGTTGGAAAGCTACTGTCCGCTGAACTCTGCCTTTGAATTGGTTTTTTACTAACCAGTCCATCTGTAGACAAGAACCATGTTGAATAGGTTAAACAAAATTCAATCTTAAAAAAAAAGTCCTAGATTTTTTTTCAAACGCGATAATTTTCAAAATTATTGTTTTTTTAAGAGTCGCTGTTGTTAATAATTTAATACACTATTTTCTGTATAGTTTTTTATCTTAATAACCTATACTATTATTTACTTACTTATACTCGAGTATAAGCTATATATACTCGAGGAACGCATCAGAAATATTTCTATATGATTTAATAAATATATACTCACCGGCAGACGGCAAGAGATCATCGAGAGAGCCATCATCGAGATCCGTGGCTGAGAGTAGAAGATCATCGTCGGACGAGGCTCTAGTAAGACTCGGAAGAGTTGACGTGAGAAGCGCCTTCTCCTTTTGTATCTCCTGTATATGTCCAACAAGTGCCTCCTCTTCATCCTCCCGTTCTCTCTCAGGATCTGTGGCCGTACTATTACTGCCTCGACCGGCAACTACGCTCGACAGAGTCATGTTCAACTCCTCGGGACTGAAAATTTTGGAGGAACGGAGACTGGAAAGACGGTGCGTCGCCGAGTGGCAAGCCGAGTCAAGGGTGTTGATATCGGCCAATGTCGTTTTGACGATGCGCAACTTCTCATGAACAATCGTCTCGACGCACTTGGTCTGTCGACCAACATCCTGCAGCGAGTCCTGAGCTGGCAGAGTTCGGTTGGTGCGCAGAATACACGGTGCAAAGACTATGGCAAGAGCCGAGGGCGACATGCGATTGTCAACCTCGTGGAGGGCAACGCGCGCGAGATGGACAATTAAGCGCTCCATAAGGTCGAAGTTCGGTTTCGGTAACTTCTTTAGAATCGCAAAGAGCGTGCTGTAAAAGCGGCGTATTTAAGATTAAAGATTTTTTTTATATAGTTTGTAAGTACAAAAAATAAGCAATAATAATCCTACCTAATTCGGTCCTGAAGTTCCGTTAGACTAGCCGCGTGCAGAAAATCGTCGTAGTACTCAAAGGTCAACAATGGTTCGGGCATGTCCCTGAAGAAGCTCTTGAGTGCAGCCGCCAATACGTGTACCTGATAGTTTTCAAAGTCGACTTTTTCTAAATCACCTTCATCCATTTTCATCTTAAGCTCTTTAACTTTGGAGCTCACGCCGCTCTTACGATAGATACCCTCGGTATAGAGACCGTGCATTTCAATCGTAGTTATGAGTCTGTCAACTACCAAGGGTACTTTGCCATCGCCACAATCCAGCTTATAGAGCGGCACACCAAAGACCTTGCGTGAATTAGCATCGTGAAGCGCACCATCCTTGCCGCACTCTGCCGAAGCACGTATATAGCACTTCTTGTGACAGGTCAGTTTGCAGTCTGCAATGATTAAGTCATTTTTATTGACTTGTGTTAATACCTCTTTTTTATTAGCAGATAAAATTATAAAGTAAAAAGAAGAAACTATTCATATAATATTTAACATAATCAAGTAAAGTTAAATTTTATATATAGTCAAAATATGCTAACTAACAAAGACGTTAAACTTAATAAAATTGGAGATAAGTAAAACCGGAGATACAAGTCTTGATCTTCTCAATAATTTGGCAGTTCATAATCAACAGAAATAAAATAAAATACTCACTTTGACAAATAAGTCCTCGCTCAATAGGCCACATGAAGAACGATGTGCACACTTCACAAGCAGTCGGTATATTAATAATTGTCAGCTGGAACATGTGGTTTCCGTGTTTAATTGGTTCTTCCTGCTTTCTTTTCTCCTTCTTTTCTTTCTTCCTTTTACTTTTGCTCTGTTTTTCCATCGCCTCGGTTTTCGCCAATGCCATAAACTCATTCATAAAACCTCTAAATGCATTCACTCCCATTGTAAGCGGAAAATCTTCCTTTAAATTTTCCTGCTTACAAACCGTCTCCATAACGTGTAAAAAGTTCGCTATAAGATCCGTATACTTGATATTACCCTCAATACCCTGTTGAATAGCCACACTATACGTAATCACTAAATCGTCCTTGAACTTCCTCAGTGCCTGTTTGAACACTCGATCGACTTCACTGGGTGGCTTCTTGCCATCGTCTTGCCCATCCATGATATAAATCTTTTTCGTTATGAAATCTTGCATTAATGCTAGTTCCTTCGCGTCAGAAATAATTTTATCCGTACTGTCTGAGAAGGCAGATGTTCCCGTTAAACTGAACTTAGAAGCTACGGCCTGTTTGACCTGATCGTAGGGCGTTCTAGGCGGCTTCCTTTTGTTTCTTCGATTTGGTGTATTAGACGGAATACAGGGCATTTTCAAAACGCCGCCATTCTGAATACACTTAACATGGAATGGCTGTTTGCAATCTATACATTTATAACCCTGGAATTAATTAACATTTTAATTAGTTTCCAAAAGCCAAATTAATATAAAATTACATAAAGTAAGCTTTATAATGATCGATAAAAATCTATATATTATTTAAAAAGAATAATTAAAAGTGGGAATAAAAAATCCAAATAACATATAGAAACCTGAGTAACGAAGGCGTCCATTTTCTCGCGACAACAGACGCAAACATCATCCTTGGAGAACCTAGCGATTTTCCTAAACTGATGACCAGCTAATATAAACAGATCACCCTTCCATTCGAGCAAATTCATTCCGGGTGCTGGTTTCAAATCATTCGGACTCGTTTCCACATGGCCTTTATCCTGAATCAGACCTGAGATTTTCGTAGCTGGATCCGAATTACGACGACGTAATTCCATGCTAGTGATGGCATTTGATCGGATTCGCTTTGTACCCATGGGTTGTGGTTTAAAGTGTGGATCTTTTTTATTGACAGGCCAATCCGTGACGGAACGAGTCGATTCAGGCTTTGAATCTTCCTTACGGGACCAGACACTGGTGTTTTTAACGAGATCACTTTCTTTGATGGTGCCTAAAAGAACGTTTCGAGCTTCCGTCGTAGCCTCATTCACGGACTCGCCCATCGAACGACATTGAAGTTCTCTTGGAGGTCTATTTCGTCTAGCGCTTCTCACCTGGAATTATACATTTAAGTGTTACAACAGTTTTATTTAAAATTATAAAATTGTATTTGTATATATAATATTTTCTAGATACATTTTGTGAATCATTAAACAATAGCAATTGCAAGTCGCGTATCTTGTATATCTATTAGAAACATTTACTTTTTATTAGCATTAATTATACCTAACAATGGGTAGTTAAAAATTAAATTAGCATACATTGCTATAAGTAAATTAAATTAGTTTGCAAACCATTAAGTGCTACCTACAATACTGATATCATGAACTTGCTTCTTTAAAAACTCTCATTTAAAACTCTTTCTTTCCTTGATATTTAACTTCTAACTAAATAATTTTAAATCATTTTCTCAATATTATTAATCTACAATATAAACGATATAGAATTAATTCTTACCGGGACGTCAGGCTCGTATTTATCTTTCTGATTATCGAGTCCTCTCGCTGATGCCGTAGAATTACCAATACATTCAGAGAGTGACGCATCGCCTTCAGAATTCTGCCTCCGCAAATAGCTATAGTCCTTGGGCTCCTTACTGTAACCTGGCTCTCTTTTTCCCGAAGCCGGACCCGCATTATCATTATCACTCAACCTTCTGTGCTCTCGCCTCAAAGGACTTTCTAGCTTCATCGTGCCAGCAGCCGACGTTGTTGTCGCAGCCTTGCCCAGCCTTTCCTGCCTATTAAGTCTCTCCTGCTCGAGTACAGATTCGCTCAGATTTCTGTGCTGCGTTACATTCGGTGATCTCGTGATCGTAGGTTTCTGCGGCACCTGAAGCGGGTATTCCAGCACAGCATGTTCGGGCCTCTTGCGCCAGATATCCGAACTTGGACTGTGAGTCAGGTTAATGCTGGTTTGATGATATTTGATGTCACGAGGACTCGAGAACGAGGGTACACTGGTGTTAAAGACGGGCGGGGCACTGTGGACCGCGCTCGGTGTCTCCGCATCCGTTTCACCGTCACTGTAACCGGTAGATGAGCTGTCGGTGCGTCGACTGCTGGACGAAGGCCGGCTCGTTGTCGAGGTAGTCTGAATACTCGTTTGCTGATCAACACTGCTCGAAGCACCTCCCCGTCGAAGGCGCGTACTTGGTACCGGCTTAGTGAGTGCATTATCATGGGAATGATGGGATTCGGATGACTCGACAGAGATCTGAGATTCGTAACTCTGAAGGCTAGCGAGACTCTCGAGACTACCTTTGCGCTGCTGATGCTGTTGATGTTGCTCGGTGATTATAGTAGTGTTATTGCTCTCTGGATAGGTGTAGACATCGGTACTGCAGGTCGGCTTCGTTGATGCTATTGTTTCATTCGAGTTACGCTTGCTTGAAATAATTTTACGTTGCGTATAGGAGACGCCAGTTTCGAGAGTCGTTTCGTAATGCGTGTTATTATCGGTTCTAAAAAGATCATAAATAGTTTTTATTAAAAATTTTTAAGGTTGTTTTTGTAAAGTAGGTATTGAAACAACGATTGGATATAATAGTTAATCATTTTCTGATTGTTATACTTGTGTAATTAATAAATATTTAATCAAAGAGAAAAGTGATGTGTTAATCAGCTTTAGTAAGGAGTGCAAGAAGAATAAAATTCTGTTAAACTTTTACAGGATTAGTATTATAGAGTATAGAAAATATTTCATCTTATAGGGTAATAAATGTACCTTAAAGAAGTAATCCGATTACTATGTTCCAGTCGTTGTGAAGATAAATTACTTTCAGTGATCGTAGCAGTATTCGATTCTTGTCCGAACGATCTACAACAATTAAAATAAAGTAACTATCTGTTGACTATACTCTTAATGTTTTAATTGTTTGAAAGGATGTGATCTTCTTTTACCGGTATTAAAATATTTTCATCCCAGCAAAAGAATTAAGTACTCGATACAAGAGATAATTTAGCAAAATTTATATTTTTCTAAATTATCTTTTCCTTTCTTAAAATTTGAAGCTTTTATACTTAAATAAACTGTTTTAAAATAAATATACTGACTCGCAAATCACTTTTAGTAACACGATTACCTTAAACTATAGTGTTTACAAGGAGAGTGTTAGCTTTTTCAATTACATCTCTCCTTATAATATTATAAATAGTTACTCACTCATCTCGTTGTTCTTTGACAGCCATACTCCTCTTTTTCTTTCTCATCTCGGTTAGGGCTCTCCTCGTACTGTTACCCCTAACACAAGCCTGAAACCGTATGACGCAGATCCTGAACCTCTTGTACCACTTGTGCTGTTTATACGACCTCCAAGCGGACTGTATGTGTGTCGCGGCCTCGATCCTTGTTCTCAGCGATCTTGCAAGTCTTTGTGCCGAAATCATCCGCCAGAAGGACTGTATAAGGACGGCGGCGTTCTTTAACCTCAAGAATTTTCGTCTCTCGAGGCAGGCTCTGAACCATTTCTGTATCGTCGTGATGCTCGTGATGATCTGCTGGTGCAACTCGATGTCCAGCTTGATCTTCTCAGACTCACGTAGAAACACCTTCGTCGTGCCGAGCTGATAATTGTCGCGATTGAGATTCAAAGTCAGTAGGAAATCGCGCACGTCTGTCTGGGTGCTCAGGAGGCCCTTGGGCAGGAGCATGCGATAGAGCTGGATGAACTCCTCGTAGGTGAGGCGAACGTTAAAACCAGCCTGTCGAATCCGCACAGTCTCCAACATTCCAGTGTATCTGTAGAATCCAAGAATATCACATTTCAGTTGTTTTCTTATACAAGGGTATAACTGATTAGCATTTGAATTATTAAAAGAAAATCAATTTCTCGCGATTTTACAAACATACTGTCCCAGTATTTCTTGTTAATTTAACAAACCTGAGTTGACGCTGAACTGTCTCCTCGTCAAATTCATTGGGAACCTTGTTGGCGTTGCTCTTGATGCACCTTATAAAGAACGGATTGGCTTGGTTAAGCGTATCCATTAGACTGTGCAGACTTTGCTGGAATTGAGCCGAGACTGTCATCGGCTGCTTCCTGGCTTTACCCGGGCCTGTGCCATAGCTCTGGGTCCTGCCTGCTAACGTCTTCACAGTCTGCAGGTTCTTCAAGCCCTTTTTGCCGCGCTCCCGCGGACGAAACGATTTGTTCTTCCTGCATGACAAAATAGCGTCACAGACGCGAATTAGTCGCCGTTTACCACTTATGCGTGTACTGTACTCTCTTTCTCTTTTTTTTTCTTTCACCACGCATTAATAAATGAAATGTCTAGAGATAAATTGTATGTAAGCAAAACCCTGTTTTGCAATGGTTTATTTGTGGATACACAGTTGAAAATAGGAAAAATAAAAGGAATTTCGTCACTAATATATTCCAAAAACTTTCTAAATTCGATTCATGAATTTTCAACTGTGTAAGTAGTACTGCGTACCTTGAAAGAAATCTTTGCAAAAAAATTATAAAAATTAGGCACGCAACTGCGAAAGACTAAGTTTATTTTGCATAAGTATATCAAGCTTAATAAAAATAAATATTTACAACTATCTTTTCTAATTTTGATGTCCAATCAAAGTCTATGTAAATGTAAAGAAATTAACCTATAGACAGAAGTTTTTATACTTCTTTCAGTGTGAAGCATGCAATAATTATATAAAAAAAGTCAACATTATAGTTAGTGGTTGGTTCAGCGAGCAAATTGACTCCTCAACGCCAAGGCTTCTCGAAGTCGATTTGCTCAGTATATGTGAAGAATAAATGATAATTTTTCATGCACGATCTCTCCATTGTAATAAAATTATAGCTACTTTACGTATTCGAACGAAGCGAATAAGATGGAAGTATCGAGTGAATGAGCAGATTTGAATGAATGAATCGTCGAGAGGAATGATGAGAATGACGATGACATGTATTCATGAAAACAAAAACTAGTTTATATATTGCGAAGCGTGGTACAGATATATCATAATGGGATCGGTGTGTGTTTTTGTAATTATGCTAACTACGATAGGGTGTGAAAAAATCGACGCTGTAAGAAAACCATTACTACTAATCAGGGATGGAAAATTTGTTAATTACTTTTTATATTAAGAATGTTTCATTCTACGATATTAAATTACTAATGTTGCTATTCATTTACAATTCACACTGTGCGAATTACTGAAAATTATTTAATAAAAATTAACAAAATAAAAAAAAAGTTTAATTGATACAAAAAGACATCCTATTAAATTTTGCATTAAAACAAATATTTTTTTAACTAAAAAATAATGTAAATTTATAACAAATTAGCCCATCCCTGCTACGCACCTAATTCGTTAACACGCAGAAGATACCTTGCTACATTATCCATTACCTATTAAATACTAAGTTTAAAAACACCCTTCACCCTCCAAAACCAAGACTACACCTCACTAGAAAAAAAAAGGTGTTCTCGTATTTGCACGAGCAGTGTAGAAATAGTGGAAGCTCGCGTATAATTTCTCTTGACGAATGTGCGTATAGCTGTTAATTTAATATACAAAACTCTGCCTTTACAAGAAAATTAAAACGCCTTTATTTTGAAACCCGCCAACCTAATAAATCATATAAAGCGATTAATCAAAAGAATATATTTGAGTTTATCGGTCATAATAATCAAATAATTTTATCCTTAATATCCAATTTAGAAAATTAAGACGTCAATTGATAAAATATTTGATTCTTTTTTACTCATTGATCTTTTTATAAAAATAACATGTGCTTTACTTATTATATTAATACAATGAAATTCATTCTAAAATTTCGAGAAAATAGTGCATCTAATATAAATATGTTTTAGACTTGGCAGGTTCGACCAATAGATACCATCATTCGGCATGCTCGAAAATTTTTTCTTTATCAATCACTATTAATTTTATAGAGCTTTGTCTTAATTTTACTTTAATATTTTTATCTTGTAAATATGAAGCCTCTTGCTATTAGTACTTTAAGCATATTTACAAATAAATATATTTATAAATAAATATTACTCGTAATGATAATTTACTATATCATTGAAATTAGAATTTAATTTTCTAATTAATAATTTATTCATGTCTGTAAGATATAATAATTGTAAAGTATCATATAATCGAGCTGAAGTTGTATAATGCTAAAGATGTTTTTACGTTGTGTAAAAAGTAATTTAGACAAAAATAAAACTGAAATGAATGTATGTGGAAGCTATTATATTCTACATGTCAGTGTCTATTATTTCAATATTTAATTCTCAAAAAAGTATTAATATAATACAAAAAAAATGAATTACCAACGTCATAGATTTCACTATAACATAAAGATTTTGTAAGAAATAAAGATCAATCTATGGACCACATTAATAATGGTTATTCGATAAAAAAAATTCGCTGAGCATAGCCGAAAAATCGTATCTAAAAAACGCGGAGACGGCGCAATCGTTACATACATGACAATCTGATTGGCGCGCTCCATAACGCTCGCTTCGTCTTTCGGTAGCGCTCTCGAGTCGAGCTTGGCCTGTCTATTTCTACCGGAGCCCTGCTGCTCATGATCTCTTGCGGCCCTTATAGGGCCCTTGCCTACGGCCCCGCTCGCCTGATTAACGTTTCGAAACTGCGGCCACGACAGCCTATTGTTGTTGTTGTTGTTGTGATGGTGGTGGTGATGGTGGTGGTGATGATTGTTGTTGTTAAGGCTGTCGCTGTTTTGTGTAAGGGCGCCGCCAGTACCACAGCTCGTCGGGCTTGCAGCAGCCTGGCACACGCTGCGCTGCTGTTTCTGATAGCTCGGACGTGTGTGTTTGTGCGAACTGGAAAAATGACGCTCTCAAGCTTAGACGGGGGAGCTTCGTCGGTGCGAATTCGGATGCCTGATCGTAGCCTCTCCCAGGGGATACGATGTTAATTCGTAGAACGATTCGCTCTTTCTCTATTAATTTCTATTTGCTTTTCTTTTTTTACATATATTTTGTTTTTTGTCTGGGTCCATTCACACGATTTGTACACCAATGACAGAGTTAAGGGGATATTTGACCGTTAACATCCAATGTTAAATAAAAACAACGAATTTGATAAATCGTAAATTATTTTTCAGGGTAACGTTATTTTTGTTCGTAAAAAACGTAGAACTTTCGTAAAGGAGAACACTTTAGAACATATTAGAGTTTGGCCATAAGAAATTTTTTAAGTATAATTCATTGAAATGAAAATTCTCTTTTTAATCTTTTTAAGAACCTAAATAACATTTCAATAAAATAAATATTTTAATAAAATAAATATTTTTCACAATTACATATATTAAGTTTAATGCCAGAATTATAAGAGAAAATTTGTATTAATTGTTAGTGTGTAAACATATCATATATCCTAACTTAAGTTACTAATTTCATTGATAGAATAAGTACACAATGGTTATATCAGCCATCGTTTCAAAAGATAAAATCTTGATAGGATAATGACAATGATGGTAATGAGTTGATTGGATGGAGTAATCATACTTATTATGGTTTTTTGGAATCATGCTGAAATAATTTTTCGTAAAATTGATAATCCTTTATGAGGTAATGGCATGAAGTGAGGATGTATAAATGACATAGTGAAAAAAAACGTGAAATCTCAAGGTATGTAGTCTTGATAAAGCTACATTCTAATTACATAAAACATGTAACAAGAAAACAAGTTAAAGTTAATCAATAACATAAAACTATTTTGTAGCCATTTTTAGGAAATACAGAAAAAATATATCAATATAAAAATATGAAGGATGTTGATTTACATTAAGTGAAATGATTATGTTTCCATTATAGATCGAATAATGCGACTAAAAACTCAAGAAAAGAGAAAGGTCTTTTAAACATTACACATAGTGGATCGAAGGACCACTTACGCTATTCGGTTAATAGTTAGATTCACTGCAGATAACGTCACAAGATGGCTACATGGACAAAAGACAATTTGGGCAGTATAAGTGTCATCATCTTTTCTGTTTTCGTTTAAATTTTATCCAACTCGTTAATGCTCTATGATAATCGCTATTATTAATAGTACTTTTTTTGTTCCAATTATTAATAAACATATTTTTATATTATGAAGACCACAATATATAATATTAATTCACAGATAAGCAACAGTATAAATACTGTCAAGTCTTTTACGATAGATCCTTTTTAGCAAACAATGTACAACTGAAATATCGATTGGACCGAGGAACAATTTTACATTGCACTCGAAATTCATTAAGAACCCGCGTATCTAAATTACGATTTGTAAGATTATGATAATTCTGATTAATAAATGAAATTGCACTACTAACCTGATTAAATTTTCATTTGGAGTTCTATATCTATTCTGTACAGATGCTTTATTTCCATCAGCTATAAACAAAAAAACGATTACTTAAATAAATTATCTTTTATGTATTAAGTATTGATTTAATTGTTAATTTTCTCTTTTTGAAAGTAAAAAAAATGTAGAAATATAAAAATTCAGTTGCCGCGTCACACAGTACGCAATATTTATATTTAAATGTTTTTTTAATGAATTGAATTATATTTTTAATTTGGTAATGTTGTGCATGCTATGTAATAGTAAGTATATTATGATTCAAGTACGCAAAGTTGGTGATTCACACAGGAGTTCCATTTGAGGGTTAAAAAAATACGAGTGCGAGGATAAACTACTTGTATCGTGTACTATTATTTAAAAGACTATGCGTAAAGTAATTATACTTTTCGCGCGCTAATATTACTTCTTGTATGTTTTTCAACTACCATAAACGACTACATCTCACACGCTATTCTTCTACGAGAAGTCGAGCTTCTTGCATAGCATTTCAAAAAATATTTGTCTTAATTTTAGTGTGAATGATATAAATTTTCAAATGCTTTATCTTTGCTCTCTACAAAATAGCAATCTCGAATTTAAATATTTTTTTTAAATTATCCAAAACTATAGCTTTGTACGATCATTAACTTACCTCGCCCGTGCCTATGCGCCCTGCCAGCCTCCTGAAAAGCAAAGTGAGCACGAAAGAAGGCTCGAAGTATGGCCCAACGAAAGACAGCAACGGGGTCGGCACCAACTAATTCTCGTACGAAAGCCAGAGAAGAATTCTTCAGTACCCCAACAACACCATCTGGCCTCATGAGATCTAGATTTTTTTCCCTCATGTTTGCAGCTTGATACTTCACTGCTCCAGCATAATGACGAACTACGAACGTTCCTTCTCTTCGTTGAGGAGCTTCGTAAAAGGGATTATCCTTGTGAACCGAATTGAACTTTTGTAAAAGGGTTTCGTTAGTGGCACCAGGGAAGCTGGAAAAAAAGTCAAATAAATTTCCGTACAGTTATGCAGCAAATAAATATACTTATTAAAAAGCTAAAGACATTCAAAATCTGAAAATTTATAAATAAAAGTATTTGAATAATATAAATGAATATATTATTTATAAATTAAACTTACTTGCACTGATCATCTAAAAGACAAAGTAAACCGTTGGGTTTGCCTTCTATGAGATTTAAACAGCCTGAATTGTCACTGTATCCAATGTCTGTCCATCTAATTGATTGTTTTCTATATTCTCGTTGTTCATATTGAAAGACATGTTGATTAAAGTAATGTTGCAATTGTTCGTTGGCATAATTAATACAGAGTTGCTCAAAACTGTTGCAGGTTTTAAAATCTTCAAATCCAAAAATATCCAGTACACCAATGCTATTTCCTTGGTGATCTCTTAAAGTATCTTTTTTTGATAAGAGTGCATGGTTGACCTAAAAAATATAAAAATTTTTATTTAAATATTCAATTGATTTTAAAAATATATTTCATATTTTTTATAAATACTTACTTGCAAAACTATCCAATCAAAGAGAGCACCATACAAACATTTAGCCATTGCGTCTCTAGCTGCTATTGCTTCAGGAAGTCTATAGTTTATAACTAATGTCTCTCCTGAAGCTCTGGCTCGCTTTGCTGTGAGAGCAGCCTGAAGAGTTTCCTGTTTCACTCTGAGAAGCTCTGATATAAGTGCGACCACTTCAGGATTCCTTACGCCTACGGCTTCGTCGTGATGATGATAAGATTTCCGGGGATGGAATTCGACGTTTCCTAAAATGTAAAATAAGTTTCTGTTTATTATATACTACATAATTTTGATTTATAAAAAATCGTTCAAATAAAATTATCATAAATTTTAAATATTAAATTTGATTTGTTTAATATCAAAGAAACTGTGTACATACAAAATAAAGAATAGCATACCAAGTAATAATACAGCTGATAAAACTGCAAAAAGTCGTCTTTGTTTTTCTGGAGTAAAACCAACCATCTCCATAGATTGCTTCAGTCTAGAAAACTCATGTCGCTCGTCAATATTTTCCAGTCCATAGCAACCACTTTTATTCAAGTAATTATACCACTCGTAGTTCCTGAGATGCAGAACCTGCTTCTCCTGTTCATTCGCGCCAGCAAGAAGATAATAAAATACGTGGTAATTTCGTTCGTTCCTCCCTTGAGAGACAATTCTTGATTTTTCAAGAAGATATTTTTGTACCACGGCGCTAAACAAACAAATATAATTTTAATTAGAATAAAATCTTATATTTTGATAAAGTAACTATTACATCAATTAAAACATAATGATCCGAGGTGTATTATATAATGAATTATTGTTTAAGAAAAACAAATTGTATAACTCTAATTATGTCGCAAAAAAAATAATTATATTCATTCTTATCATGTTTTGCATTTTAGATTAAATGTATCTCTTTTTTCTTTTTACCTTAAACAAGATATCAAGTTTAATTTTTACTGTGATAGTTTTAATGCATACAATGTAAATTTTCCATAAAAATAATAAAAATAATTGATGCTTATTCAATCAAATTTGAAGAAAATTTAAACTTACCCATGCACCATGCCATTTTCCTTGTAGTTTACTTGGATAAACTTGCCAAACCGACTGCTGTTATTATTATGTGCAGTTTTTGCGTTACCAAAGGCTTCCAGCACAGGACCAGCACTCAGGATAGTCTGCTCTACGCCACTTCCGTGTGAACCTTTTTGACTTAGGGCCGTCAAGTGATGTAACAGGAAATTCGTTGACTCGGTTTTGCCAGATCCACTCTCTCCACTTATCACTATGCACTGGTTCTTCTTTTCCTTTAGCATGCAATGATATGCTGCGTCAGCTATTGCGAATATGTGCGGCGGTATGTCTGGTCCGAGTCTTCTGTTTTGATACAGCTTCACATACTTCGGATTGTAGATAGGATAAAACTTGAAAGGATTCAAAGCTATCAGGATGCTTCCTACGTAAGTGTAGATATTGCCCGCAAGGAATCGCGCTCGAAGATTGTCGAGGAGGGTTTGCTCATTGAGGTCAGGAAGCTGGCAGAGATCAGGGTACTCCTTATCGCGCGGTTGGTACAGAAAACGATTAAAATAGTCCTTAAGAAGCTGAGGATCCATCGGAAATCTGCTGTCGGACCATAAATAATCAGGCTGCTTTTTCCTAAGGTAAAATCTAAAAAACAAAAATTTAATCAAGAACTAATAGTCATAGCAGTAAAAAAGATAATGCATTACTTTTCTACATTCTTAAACTTCATTCCAAAACTATTTTGCAAGAATTAGTTCATACTTTATAAATTCCAAACTATAAATTAAAGTAGTCAAAACTTTCTTGAATTAATTTAAAAATAAGTTGTATGCATACTTATAATATTCTTGTTGAGATGCATTTTTCTTTGGCCAAAGAAGCATGAGTGCAACTGGACACTCTGTGGGTCCAAGTCTTCGCTCTTTACACTCCTGTCCAACTGAGTTACCAATAACCTCTGCCAATTCATATCCATTTGAAAGATTACTATCAACGAGACTGAGTCTTTCAATAATACATTCTACTATTTCAGCGGAAGATGTCTGTTTAGTAGCCCTAATGGAAAGTGCTTCGTATTCGGCGCTCCATTCGCCCACGAATACTTGCACCACACCAATACTATTGTTGTCCATATCTATTAACCCTGAAATGTTATTATTGCAGATTAAAAATAAAGTTGTACAGAAAGATTATTAGCAATTAACGAAATAAAGAAATAAGCCAAATAATTTTAACTCACCTTACTCCTCTAGGGTCATCAGATTTGTCCTCTATCATCTACAGAGTACCGACAAAGTGGTAGAGCTTCTTCCGTTTGGTGTTTTAAAGCCATTTTATTAAAAAAATATTTTGGATTCTCGATTCTCATTTTGTATGCAATATTTAATTTATATTTTATACACTTAAAGTCACAAACATTTTGAGTTCTGCCAGTTTTTTATTATTTTGAATACATTTTTACAAATTTTCTTTATTTGATGAATTTAGTGTCACCATTTATGGGTCTAATTTTTATTTAGATTTTTATCTTTTAAATTTCACGTTTTCTTATTTCTGTATTTATCTAGAGCACTATATGCACAGAAATTTAAATATTTATTATTAATTTTGTATTCAGATTATATCAATAAGGAAGAAGTAGCTGCAGCTTTCTTATTTAGAATTAAGAGAAAATACGAGCATTAAAATAGTTCTATTTAATTTTATAGTGCATAGAGTATTTCGATAAGTTAAATAACATGATTATACACAGAATATATTTAAACAGCACCACTTCCAATAACTTTTAAACTATTATCGCAGAATTCATCATGTCAGTTGGAAACTGTGCGTGGGTATGCTATTGTGTTGGCAGGCAGTAACTTGGTTTCCTCACTGGACACAAAAATCTATAATTTCCTATGCGTATTTAGCCTTTTCAAATCTCTTGAGTATTTTGACATATTTATTGCAGAAGTTTGCTGATGTTATTATACTGTATTATTGATTTCAACTGAAAAAGAAAGAAAAAAATGTCATTTAAATATTTCAATATTTATTACCGAATTATTAAAATTAAAATATTTGATTTAAAAAAATAAAAAGTACTTGATTGTTACTATTGAATTGAGCCAAAAAGTAACTTGGAAATCACCTTGTGAACAAAAATAAAGAATTTTGTATTCAAACATTGGATGCAAGCCAAAATTTATTTTTATCATAATATAGGTTTAATTTAATTTAGTATTCGCATCATCATGAAAAACATAATTACTAATTTCTAATGATTGGGATTTTTCATAAACTTATAAATGCAATAGCATGATCTATATTGAAAAAATATTGAAACATTCACAATTTAAAATACAGGTATCAATTAAATAAAGGAATCCCCTTATCTGATATTAGTCATTTGTATGAGAAACCTATTTATCATCATAGAAGTGTAATTTACTTTAATAACTTTTTTCGTCATAGCTTTTCTTAAAACTGTTCAATTTAAATAAAAATTTGTAATGTAATTACATGTATGTACTTTATGAAAATTTTTGACACAGACTAAGATACGAACTACTATTCAATAAGTTATAATTGGACTAATTTTTAGAAAGTAAATGATTTGCTATCTTTCTTGATATTCGCCTAAGATAAAGTATCTTATCATGACAGATTCCTAAAAAATCTAATATACTCCAACCGTGACACATAATAAAACAAAATAACGCATATTTTGATTCTCTTACTAAAAGATTAATTACCCTTTAAAGATATATAAACAGATTGTTACTGTCAAAATAACTGATATTTCATTACGAATTATTGAAATTATATGTAGTTAATAATATTGGTCTATAAATATTGTACAAGAAAAATTATACGTAAACTTGTCTCAAAGTATTTCAAATAAGATAACTGCAAATATTTGGTATTAAAAATATTAAAACATTCCAATTACGTCTTTCTAAAAACCATTATACGTTGTTATTATCTTAAAATAAAAAGATGACTAAACTGTTGGTGTGATTAATACAATAAAAACTTTTTTTATTACAGTTTAACTTGGAATGTAATTTTAATATACTATATAAAACTTCACAAAAAGAAAATATTAACTTTGACATTAGAATTAACTTTTTTGGAAAATCCTTACATAAACCAGTGCAATAGATGACTCAGTATTATAGTCATTTAAATTTTGTACATACTGTAAATAGTTTGTTAAATATGACTACACAATTTAATATTTTATAGTTTCAATAAACTGAAGATTTCTTTAATTTACCAGGTACACCAGTGGCATATAAAATCATTTTCTACAAAAACCTTCTGTTCGAAAGTTGCCCTTATTCTATCCAATTGATAAAAAACAATAATCTTTGATATTTTAACATTCATTAATGGAAAGAAAACATGTCATAAATAATAAAAAAAATATGCATTTGAAAACATGACTATTAAATGAAATTGTAAAAATAAATTTTTATGATTTCTCAAAAAACGTAATATATTAATTCAATTTCATTTTCATGTAAAACTATTTTAAACTTTAAGTACTGTTACAAATTCTATCTAATTCGATTCAAGCAATATTGACGAGTTGAAAATTAACAGAACTTAATATTGTTGAACTAATGAAAATGACATCGGATTAACAACTCCAATTGAAAAATATAGTAGACTACTTTCATAAATGAATCTTAGTAACTTCTAATTCCATACCCCCCATCACATCAAAGAAAAACAGAACATATATATGTATAGCTTATTTTTTCTCTATAAGAGAATTCCGCTGTACACATGCTACATCGAACAAGTCCATTTATTTTCAATAAAGCAAGGAAAACTTGTATACAAGATGAATGTAACACACACTTTATCTCAAGTGTGACAACATTTCTACCACATCCTTCACTTGAAACCAGCAATTGTTAACCAAATAAACTTCTCAAAAATGGACCATAGATACATCATAATCTACCTCCATCCTGCTTCAATCTATGTCTTCCAGACTTCTCTCTACACACGATAAAATTCGATACGAAAACGAGAAAAAAGCCGAATATGCTATTAAAAATTGTCACACCAAGAGACGTGTAGAACTTTACCTCTCTCTCCCTCCACTTATGCCTACAGAACCAGAACCCCAAATAAAAAAAAAACGAGAGAAACGGAAAAAATTAGCGTAACCGATTTTGGAGCAGCGGTGCTCCGACGTACACGCACACCTATCACCATTACCTCGAGGTAGCCTCCCTCAGAAAGCCGTGGAGGTCGTGACGCTCCGCACATCTTGCGTTCGTTCTCCTCTTCCTCGCCAAGTCACTTGCATGTACCTCTCTCTCTTTCTCTCTCTCTGTGAGTGTGTATCTCCCTCTCTCCTCTTTCTCTCTCTTTCTCTCCTCTTCTCTTTCACTCTTCTCTCCTCCGTCGAACGGCTGAGAAGAGAAAAAGAATGACCGAGACAAGCACGACGAGGACGAACAAGACGATTCGTTTATGCCGTCCGTATGCCTGCCCGACTGCCGTCCACGTCCTCTTCCTCTTCCTCCCCGTCTGCCTTGTATGCGTGTGTATGTGTCTCTCTCTCTCGGCTCTCGCACAGCACTTGTGAGCAGCAGCAACAGCAGCAGCAGCGGAGCAGCAGCACCTTCTCCACGGCGCGCGCGCGTCCACTGTCTGTATGTATATATATATATATGCGTGTGGCTACATATACATGTATATATATATATGTATATATTGCTGACCCGGAGAAAGAGAAACGAGTTCGTATAGGTATAGAGCGACTTTTCTCTCCCTCACTCTCGCTCTATCTTTCTCTCTCCTATTCGCGCCGCGCGCCGATGACCTAGTGCATCCTCCCCTGGGCTGGTCTGGTCCCTCGTTCTCTCTCTCTCTGTCACACTCTCTCTCTATAATATTTCTGAAGTCTTGTGATGGGAAGGAGAAGAGGATGTATATCGCGCGCGCACGGATCACACATGACACAGGTGGAGGAGAACTCAGTATACTGTATATATATACATATATGTGTGTGCTGTGTGACGTGTGTGTCAGTGTGTACGTATGCGTGCATACGTGTGTATGGCTTCCTCTCTCTCTTTTTATCTCTTGGAAAAAGGAGAGCTGCACACCCCTAATCTGCTGGTTTCTCTCTTTTCCTTCGTTATTTGTGTGTTCAGTACGAATAGGTATATATGTGCGCCACGCGATTCAAGATATATATGCATTACTCCGTGTGAAATCAATCCTGACAAGCAAGTGCACCACGTGCTGAGAGCTCGCTTATCCCGGACAAGGGCCGCCTTTTTATTTTTCTATAAAACCAACTTTGAGTATTGGTCTGATCCTCCACGTCTCGAACGAGATCGTTTCGGTCGCCGGGTCTCTTTCTTTCTCTCTCTTTATCTCTTCCCTTCCCCTCCTCCTCCTTCTCTCTCTAGAGTTCGGACTTGGTAGTCAGATCGGCGAACAGGGCGAATGACTACAATTTTATTAGAGATAAAAAATAGAGACTAATTGCGTTAAAAAAGTTAGCTATGCTAGCAATTGGTAAGCGAAAAATTGCGTAGTTTTACGTTTACCACAAAAAAAATAAATGTAAATTGGTAACAATAAATTTAAAAAATTGAATGAAATAAAAGTACTTATATGCTATTTTAGTGTATTTAACTAGTATGAATCACTTGCAGACTGCAGTGTATTTGCCGGTTACGTAGAAAATTGAGTTCTACCGATATTCGTAGTGATTGTTTAGTAATTAATTAATATATATTATTTGCAGCTCTCCGCTCTCGGGAATTTCTCGACTCCGTGAAGCAAATGAGAACTATAGTGCCTCTATATCTATAGCTATAGGTTGCGCGCGCATGCTTCAATATAAATATATTAGGTGCATGCGGTGGCCCATTGTTGCACCAGCACCACCAATTGACAGAATAGCTCTCATATTGTGGATGCGCGAAATAAGCATAAGTCAGCAGTTGGCAGTGTTGGCACTCAGCAGTGCCGACTGCGTCATCTGTAGATGCTATGCGTAATACGCGCTAGATTTGAAGATTTAGATTTTTTTAAATTTAGATTTAGATTTAAATATTTATTTCTCATACATGTGCAGCAAAAATGCCACACTCTCGGCGCTTGGAGTAGAATAGCATATTACCCACCTAAGGAGAAAAAATCTTAGACAATTCAAAACTCATGTAAAATACAAAACATATCATTCCGTGATACATATACTATTTTCTATTGGCACAATGAAATCCTGTATATATTTTTTCTCCAAATGATGTATATTGAAAAAGAGATGAAACGTAATTGAAATTTCTAAAATACCTAAATGTTATTTTGATGTTATTTACTTAATTAACAACATCCAGGTGGTTTAAATGGATAATAGCAGCAATTATTTGGAGGACAGCTTGGTGTTAGCGAATAGCAAGTCATTTTTTTCACTCCATTCCAGCAAACACCCCCTTGAACCATCGTGCACTGAACTAAAGTACTTTTAGTACATGGCACTACGCATTCCCTGTAATTCATTTGATTAGATATTATTTTTCAACGGCTTTAATATTTCTTTCAATACTCTGTGAGCTTACAACACTGGTCTACATTGGGGAGGTGGGCAACAGCGGGGAGGTGGACAACACACTGGTGGTGGACAGCAAGGATTACTTAAATTTTAAAAAATATAGTTTTCTTCAAAGCTGCAAACTATTAATACAGTAATAAAAAATTATAATTCAAATTACCTTTTGCATTTACTGTGAGTATGTTTTTTTGATTTTTCACAGCCTGATTTTACAATTACAGACATTTTTACTGATTTTTTTGTATTTTATTTTTGCTTTAAATAAATAAACTGAAAAAGTTTTCTAACTAAAAATTTTGAGAATTTCAAAAGATAAAGATATGCCAAATGAGTGAAACGAGTATTTTTATTTTTATTTCAAAAAGAGCATCAAGTATACAAGATAATTCAACTATGTTCACATATTGCATAATGAATCGGAATGAATATAGCACAGTTGGACATTAGCTGGTATCATATATTTTTGTGGCGCAGAAGGTACACGAGCTGCTAACATTTTTTGATGACAGTTAGAGCAACTAAACTTCACAGTTGGGCAATGATTAACTGGACCATTGCAAGGCATGCAACTAAATAAAATATTATAAGTAATTACTGACATATATTATTTATATGTATAACATGATTTACTCACTATTGATTTTTTCGTTGTAAATTATATACATTATCATCTCGAGTAGGATCTTTCACTAAAATAGACATTTTCAAAAGTGCAAAATGTATTTATTACTAAAAATTTTAATTTCTTATTTACAATTGTAAATATCAAAATATTGTGTGTATGTTTATTTACAAGAAATTTTGGATTGACCAAATTATTGTCTTTTGTTTTGAGTATAAAATTTCATAACAAACTTCAAAAATATAAATTACACTTGTCATATAGTCAACATTAAATATATATATATATATGTGACTAGTAAACTCTGTTTTTTACTGGGCTTTGTGTAAATAATTATCATAAATCTTGATTAAATCAGGATGAGTTCTTGGAACCACAATTGACAAAGCTATCCTAAAATGTTCTTTTGTAACTTGTGCAGCTGTGATATCTTCTTGAAGTGCTATCATACCAGCTTCATGACATATCGCTTGTATTTCAGCACCTGAGTAACCTTCAGTCACATCTGCCAAATCTTGCAGATTAACATCTTTGCAAATCGGCATTTTGCGATATTTTATATTGAAAATTTCCAATCTAGTTTCAGCATCTGGTAGAGGCACGTAAATCAATCGATCAAATCGTCCAGGTCGAAGTAACGCCTATGAAGAAGAATATTAATAAATAATTTAAGCAAATTTTGAACTGTTTAAAATATATTTTATAATGAATAAAATGAAAATTCTTCATACTTTATCTATTCTGTCTGGTCGATTTGTAGCAGCAACTAATGTGACATTTCCTAAGCCTGTTACTCCATCAAGTTCAGTTAACAGCTGCGTTAAAACTCTTTCTTGCACACTACTTCCTGCACTATTTGAGGAAGTACTTCTTTCAACACCTAAAGCATCGAGCTCATCTATGAATATAATAGACGGTGCTACTTGACGCGCTTTTCTAAATAGATCTCTTACAGCCTTTTCTGAATCTCCAACCCATTTCGAAAATAGTTCTGGACCCTAAAAATTAATGATATATTAATAATATAATTTATATCTTAATTAATTAATGATTTGCTTTATTAAATCAAAAATACCTTAATATTAAGAAAATTTAATTTACTTTCAGTAGCTAAAGCCTTTGCTATCATTGTTTTAGAACAACCAGGTGGACCAAACATTAATACTCCTCTAGGTGGCGTAATTCCAAGTCTAGTAAAAACTTCAGGGTGTTTCAAAGGCCATTCAACTGATTGCTTAAGTTTTAATTTCAAATCATATTGGCCACCAATATCAGCCCATTTTACATTTGGAACATCTACTAAAACTTCCTTCATTGCAGAAGGACTCACAACAGTTAGTGCATGATTAAAATCTTCTCTTGACACTGAAACTTCATTAGAATCACATGCAGAACCTGAATGTGATTTATTCTTAATTGCATTCATTGCAGCTTCAGAACATAAACCATGCAAATCTGCACCAACGAATCCATGAGTTTCATATGAAATTTGATCTATATCTTCTTTGCTGAGAGTATTTGGCATTTTATCAATTATTTTTAATAGAATTTCTTTTCGAATTTGACGAGTTGGTACAGGCATTTCAAATTCTTTATCTATTCTACCTGGTCTTCTTAAAGAAGAATCAACTGCATCCGGTTTTGCAGTCAATGCCAAAACCATAACATTTTTATTGTTATCTTGTAAGCTATCAAAAAGTGTTACTAAGGTTGCTAAAACTCTTTTTTCATGGTCAGTCATAGAACTGCTTTTTTTTGGACATAAAGTGTCGATGTCTTCCATAAAGATAATGGATGGAGCATTTTCAAAAGCTTCCTTAAACAAACTGTACAAAACTAATTCTGTTTCTCGAAAGTTTTTACTATAAATATCAGAAGCATTAATATTAACAACATGAGCTTTAACTTCTGATAATAAAGCCTCAGAAATCATTGATTTCCCTACTCCAGAAGGACCATATAGAAGGATACCTTTACTAATATGAAAGTTTTCCATATTGCCAAATTTTCCAAGTCCAATATTAAAAACATCTTTTAAGTCTTCTATTAAGTTAATGTATCCACCTACACATTCTAATCTATGCCTTTTCTGCTTTTTACTTTCTTCTTTTTTCTTTGCATTTTCTAAAAGTGTCCATTTTGTGGAATACAGAGTTAAGTACAGAGATTTATTTCTATCTTGATTTTCTGTTATTGTCATTGCTTCAAATTTATCTGATAATTTATTATCAGTTTTTGCACTTAAGATTTTAAAAATGAGTTTTTTTCCATAATATGGAATACTTACTCTATTGCCGATACTAAATATCCTCTCATGATTGTAATTCTTTATTAACACATTTAATTCTGACGTTAATTCTTCAACACGATTTTTGCCTACAGATTCAATAGTTATCTCTTGAGCAATGAGTGGACTCGATTTCATTTTTACTATTGTTACACATCCTTCCAACTTATTTAAATCGATGGCTAAAATTGTGTCACAGTCATTATCAATATTCTATTAGAAATGAATGCACCAAAACAATAGTGCTAAGATACATATTGAAAGTATAGAATGAATTACCTTCCCTTGTTAAAAATACTGTAGTTAGATTTTTGTCAGCCATTGGCCATGCTGATTTCACTACTGTATTATCCTTATTATTAATTACCACTGGATCGCCAATAGCAATTTCACATAATTGCAGGGCCGACTCAGACATAAATATCATGTTATTTGATTCTCGTACACTGACATTTTTTGGAAATTCTGCAATTTAATATCTTTCCAGAACAAATTCAAACATTACTTGTTACATTTATAAATATACCAATGCATCACAATTACCTGGAGACTTATAAACTTCAATTAAGCTGCTAAATACAGCATTTTTTATGAATCCATGATTCCATGGCTCTGTAGGTGGACAGTTTTGCTCATGAATTGTTGTATCTTTCTGCGATAATGTGGAATGACACTTATCACACGTTACCCATGGACACAGACTTTTTCTTGCTTTTGATGACATTCTACATGAAAAATAATTATAAGTAAATAAATAAGTACAGTATTTATGAAAAGTTAACGGCTGTAAGTAGCCTTAACCCTAAATAACATTTTGTTCACATTACTTTGTATTCGCGTATAAGAATCGTTAACATTTAATATACTTTGAACTTCTTTAAAAGAAGTACAAAGTCCTAGAAACTAATCCAAGAAATGTAGTAAGTACAAGTACTCTTCAAAGCACGTGGGTAGCGGTAGATACCACTGTGCATACATTCATATTGGAATAATATAATTCTATTCTATTTTATTCTTGAGGAATGTTGTCACTGGAGTGTGTGCTTCCGTAAGGCCATTAGCTATTGATGTGCATGCGCGTTGAGATGCTGAAAAGGCGGAAGAATTTGAAATATTTCATTGGTCACACTCGTAAGTATCTGAAACAATACAAATGAGCCCTCTAATTGGAATAATATAAAGAATGCATATAGATAAAAATAGATATAGGTATAGTGCAAACTAAACTGAACGCCATATATACAGCATTGAATTATAATTATAATGTTACGGTCTCTCCCTTGATTTATACCTGCACCATCATAAAAATAACTAAGATAATACATATAACGCATACATATAACATGTATATTAGTAAGGCAACTCAACCAATCCGGAGTCGATTATTTTTGATCTCTTTTTAGACTGGGGCTAAAAACATGATTTTAAACTACACCGCCACATGATCTTAGCCATAAGAATTAGTGAATTACTCCAATCTTTCACTAAGTAGGTAGGTACTTCAGGGTTTTTGCCATAGCTAAAACAAATTACAACGCATGAAAATTTCTATTTATGAAAATGGATCATATAAATAATTGATTATTCTAAAGATAAAATTTAAAATACTTTGCCGTCTGTAAACCTAGGGAAATTTTTACTCAACCCCGAACCCCGTTTTGGATTCCACAGAAAAATTTGAATTTAATAAGATTGTTTTTGTCATCTAAAAGTTCAATTATACTCTAAATAAAGTTTACATAATTTAGGATCCATATCTCTTCTGCCCATATATTATATCTGTTTGAGAAAAATATTTGTGCCGCAAATATGAAATTTATGCGGATAATTTCTATGGAGTACGAATCCAAACGCCTAATCAACGAAAATCAAATCTGGAAAAGTTATTAAAAAATCTTGAATGATGACGGAACGCGAAAGGAAGTAGGGATGGCATGCGGGTACATCCAGAATTGGAAAATTTGCTAGCAGTTCACGTTACATTAACCTTTGTTATTTCATTGATTATTATCTGTATGATAGTATATAACTTTTAAAGTATTTTTGATTGTCAAATGCTCATTTCAGATTACTACATGAGCGTATGAATATTTCTGATCAATTTTGCGAGACTGCACTGTTAGTTCGCAATGTACACCGTAGAAGAAACAAGCTGTAAGATTTTGGGACACATACGATTTTAAAATGGAAATTTCACCTGTCACCAGAATTATTAAATACAACAATTTTATAAATAATTCAGGGAATTATCGAATAAATTACTTAAATAATTCGAAATTGATCTCCGCCTCACCCTCTAGTTTCTATAAACAGTGGCTACAGATACCTACATAAAATCCGGTCGAAAATCCTGTTCCTAATAGAAATTATTTTTCATATAAATTTAAAATTTGTGCTTAAAACTGGTGATTTCTGTTAATTAGTAAAGGTGATTAGAAAAAAGTTATAGCTTTTTATCAGAAATTATCACTTGTTGGCCAAAATTATGAAAAAATTACCAAAAACTATCATTTTTTATAAGGAATTATTAATTTTTATTAATATCTATCACTTTTTAACACATATTCAAAAATTCGAACATTAAAACTTAATTTCCCAGTATGGGTGCTATCACAACATCAACGTGAACATTAATTTTTTTTTTTGTAATTTCAAAAAAGGAAAACTGAAATTTTTAACCAAGCATATAAAATACATGATAGAATATATGTTTCTTATAAAAAGTGATAATGTATTCTAATTTTTTTCCGTATTCCTATATCAATTATCTCTTTTTATCAGAAATTATCATTCCTTGTTTCTTAGAAATAATCATTTTGGTTTATTAAAAAATCATCACTTTTTAAGATAAATAATTTTCACGAGGGTTTATTCACTCCGGGACAGAAACGCACGTGTCCCTTGTTAGAGGCAAAAGGAGAAGATTATAGCAGAGAGTGAGAGCATGCCTGTCAATGAATGCCGCTCCGATTCGTCCAAACAAGATCGAAGCACAGAGTCGAGCTGCAGTCTTTTCGCGAACCCCAACCTACGTGGGTGTAAAGCCTCGATATCAACAATTGATCGTGCATTTTTATACAAATGCCGTGCACGGGCTTTTGATCGCCCTTGTTCCTTCAGATTTCTAGATTTTATTTTGCGTAATGTTGTGCTCTGGACATTTTTACTTGCCGTATAACTTAAGCTGTAAAGTACTCAGCTGAATGACAGCGTCATAATGCTAATGAGCAATTATTGTTGTATAAAAGTGTAGTATATATATGGTATAGAAAATTTTACGCCTAACTTATTTATGAATTTTGCTGCATGTTATAATTGCTTCATCGGAAAAATTAAGCACCTTTTCACAGAAATTAAGCTCACCTTTTTTTCAGTACAGTTTAAAAAATTGATATCCGATGTATTCTATGAGGGTTAAACTTTGATTACACATTGTGCATCAAATTAAATCTTTATTTTGTCTATTGCATGAAACAAAATCTGAGTATCGAATTTCAGTTTATTTCATTATTATATTTTTTCAAGATGGCACAACTTTTCGTATTCAAACTATGGATAATTTTTGTTGGTCTAATCTTGATTAGCTTGCAAGATTATCACGGAGGTAAATATTTTAATATTGAGTATAAAAATTATAATCATTATCTTTGATTCTGTTTACATTTTTTTTACATTCTGAAGGGACAATTTTTCTTTTTTCTGACTAGTTAAAAGAATTTAATCATAATTGTTTAGCCGTTACATTATAAAATTGTTCCGTGATAGAAACTATGCATTTCAAATCGTTCACGTTACTGGAACGATACATAAATATTATTATAATGAATAATTTATATAGTTAATGGAGATAAGAAGTCGGAAAAGCAGGAGGCAACAGCACTCCCAGAAGTGAGAAAACATCTCTGCTGTGCCCGACAACAAAAAATGGTGGACGTTGGCCATGGTGAGTTTTTTTAACGTCTTTTTTTTAATACCGTTTCAATACAAAAAGATGATACCCAAACGGTACGGTCGAAGCAATGTCCTTATGTTGTAACACGTTTGAGCGTGATGATCTTCGAAATATTTTAGACTCAGTCAATTGGCAATGTCAAGCTTGGTATAATACAATGTCCGGTGCAAATACTGCGCTGCTTGGCAAATTTCATTACGCTATGGTACACCTTGAATCCGATGCTTTGACGTGATTTAGAAAGATTACGAGGACAATGGGCGATAGTTTTGTGCTTTACAATAGACGACCATGGCCAGCTATCCTTCGACCTAAACCATTAACAACTAATTGAATACTGTTCAGCTAATTATTAAAGTAATTCAGCATTTAAAAATGAATTCTCTTAAACCGTCCAATGATATTTTTTCGGAAATAATATTTTGCTTATGCAGAATCATTTTTGTTTTTTCATAAGATTGACCATCTTCCTGATTCATAAATGCATTTCAACTAAAATATATAACTATTCATATTGTAATACAATGATTCATTTATATATACGTGAATTGCCAATTTACTTCATAACGATGTTAGCAACAACTTTATATCAATAGGTTTAATTTGTCTCAACTGGAATCCAATGCGATGACACTTATATCGAATTAACATTGTTTTTGTATCGCCTACTTTACTATCCCAACATATTTATTGCAACATTTACAGCCCCGAACTCAATAATCTTTTAAAATTATGTACCCGCTATATTTTTCGTAAAGTCACAATAAGCTTAGCGTTGGAGATACGGGATAGGTCTGACACGAAAAAACAAACAGTTAAATTAACAAGCGCCCAATCAAGAGGGGATAAATCATCGGTGCGCCCGCAATAATTCGCGGCGCGCATTCTTTGCTTGATCCTCGAGCGCCGGGCAGCTCGACGCTACTAAATATATCCCCCTCGGCATCGTTTTATTTCCCGCCTTTCGTTTCCACGACGATCTCGTCCAAGAATTTAGCCGCAAAAGGACGTTGCGCCGTGAAAATTCCTTTCCGATCATACAGCAGATGATATTTTTTCATTATCTCTCACAAATACTTGGGCTACACTTGAGGCATTGAATCTTTTCGTTTTATCGCGTATCGAGAATGGTCATTTTCGAAGGATTATTATTTTTTTTATCTTTCACTCAAAAGTATCGTGAGCTAGTATTATATAGTTTTAACTTCAATTATTTCACTGCTATATTATAGAATGCTTATATAATCTATTTGGAACGACCATATGCAGTACCTACACATTTGACAACACGTGTCGGTATGTGATTGCTTGCTTGATTGCTCATACGCAAATCGTAGCTGACACTCACGTTTCAATGGTCAGAATTAGACTGGCCCGGTAGTTAATGACATTGACGGTTTTGGAGATCTAGAAAATCAGTATAATGTTAATCTAATTATATATATGCTGTATATAGGATGATTATAACTTGTAATTATTTATTTTAGATCATTGATTATTGCAGGAATTTCAGGCCAAGTAATACAAGTAGACGTAGGCTATTGCAAAAGCTTTTGCCCGCGACATTTCGTGGATGATCCTGGGGATGCAAGTCGACCCGCGGTTCAGGTCAACGGTTTTTTTAATAAGCTTTATATTACTGTAGAATTGTGCATGTTACATGGTACTAACGAAAACTGGGTGGAGCAAGTTCTTATTAATTGTGGAAGTTTCATTTTAATATAAACTTTATATCTTAACTTCTTTATGACTAATCATTTTGGGCTCATGGCATATTGAAAGTAGCTGTGTAGTTTTTGAGAATTGCTTTTCATTTATAAAATAAGACTAAATATCAAATTGAACAGCATTTTTAGAGTATTAATATAAGCTTTATTGACCCGATATACGACTGAAAATATTCTGTACTGTATTATGACGATGTTCAATTAATATATACACATATATATATTAATATAATATAATCTGTTGTGTTTGGTTATACAACACGGAGATATCGAGGTATTTTAATAATATATCCGACTAAAAGTCATCTGATTGATATCTTAAAATTCAATTAGATATATATAGTGTAAGTTAAGTGTTGCCCATAAGTCTTTTACTAATTCGTTGAGCTAAACCACTTTGAATAAATCCAACTTTTCGTGTTTATACATCGACCACCATTTTAAATTACCTCGCCACCCCAAATCCTATTGTTTACGTGACGAAACTAAGAAATCTCAATCGTAGAAATATGTGCGTACTTATATAAGACAGAACCCTTGGGGTTCGTCGCTCGACTGTCGCTAAGGTCTAATGCAAGATTTACAATCATCCTTCTATTCACCGTAATTCGGACTTTATGGTTCCCCAACTAATTTAATGAATATGCCAAAGTCCGGGAAAAAGAAACCAGTAAACCGCAGTGAATTACTTTTTAATATATCATGCTTTAAATTAAAGGAACATTATTTTCTACTTGTTATTGTCTTTATTAAATATAAATATCCCGCGGAAGGATACGTGACTTCATTTTTGCTGGATGCATTCACGAGCTTTTTTTATTTTCTTACACATGCTTCGCTTTTAGTGCTCGGAATTCTTTTGAATCTTTCTCCCTTAGCGAGGACTGTATTTTTATACGACTCTAATTTTAATTCTTACGTGAATGTATTCGTGGCAAATTGTGAGCATTTTTTCGGCGGACGGACTATTTATAAACTCCTTCCTGGCTATTAATATCCTGAAATGCTGTTTTTTATAATGTGAATATCTATATGTTAAAAATTGAGAAAAAGTTTATGTTTTTCAGTTCTCATTTATATGTATATTAGGTTGACTCACGTTTTCTTAAAAATATTTATATGTGAATATTAGATACAAAGCATTTAATAATTTATTGTTAATACAAATACATAGTTTGTATAGGAAATATTGTAGGAGCTACTTGGGAAAAAATTTATATAAAAAATTGATATACATTTTTAATTTACAACAATTGCAATAACTTTATTACTATGCGTCAACAATTAATAAATCTTTGAATACTTTTTATAAACTTGCAACAACCAGTGTAATTGAAAAAAAATATATGCATGAGTTTATTAAAAAATACTAATCTAAAATGACCTTCATTTTAGAAATGCATGCCGAATATGCTTTGTCGACCAAGGGCAGCGAAATTGGAGAGGATCTCGACGATCGAAGGTGTGCGAAGCATCGAAGTTGTGGATACGTGCGACTGTACCACTGGACACGCCTGTCGTCGTGACGTTTACTCGCAAGCTCTCCACGTGGGAACTCCCTATCAAGTTGAAATCGATGTGGGTGCCTGCGTAGGATCATGTAAAAGTGCGTGAATGAGTCATTTTCCTGCTATTTCTTCTTTCAAACATTGCGAGTTTAAATTAACTGAACGATAATCTTTTCAGAATACAATTGCAGACCATCGAGGAATTCTTCCGTTAGTGTTCGGGGTCCAAATGGTAAAGTATTCTTTGTTTTTAATCATAAAATTACACTTTCCTTACTTTAGATGATACTTTCGTGAAAAAGGGCTTTCAGATATTGAAAGTGCATCTATTAGCTGAAGTATTATTTATATTTTATAGTTTAATGATCCCTGAAAAGAATTAGAGCAGTCGAACTGGTTTGTTCACTTATTTATCCAGAATATAACGCGAATATCTAGCCAGATATTCGTCTGCTGATTTAAAATCTAACCGTCTATGAATACGCTCGAAATAGTTATTAAAATGTATAGTGCCTGGTATTCTGTGCATGCACTGTGATCGTGTGAAAAGAACATTGTACTATTATATATAAGGGCAGGCATTTTAAAATGGAAAAAGGCAATTTTATTACCTGTGTAGGCAATTTAAAAAAAGGGCATCATAACCTCAAAGTGTTGTATTAATAATGGAAAAGTTAGACAGAAAAAGGAAATACAAGCTGAAAAAGAAGCAGCAGAAATTGGAATAGGCAATGGAAAATCTTAAAGACTTTATGGCTCTATTAAAATATTTATTTAAACATTAAAGTATTTTTAAAATATTATTAAAATATTATATGTATATAGATATATTGTAATTTTACGTAAATAACGTTTCGTAAATAAATAATATCGTTAATAAGTTGTGGAAATAATTTTTTATACCATTTTCTAAATTAAGTAGTTTCTAGCTATTTTGTAGGCAGAAAACCTCGTCAGGTACTGCTGGGATTTCTAGTCAATAAACCATTGAAAATTTCTTCCAGGGCTGTATCTATCTGTGTTTAAGTAGAATGAGTCGGATACGAAAGACACTGTATACTTGCCATGTAATTTTGTCATTAGTACTACCTATAGTCTGTAACAACTGTGTAACAGCATAAAGACAATTTAACCACGTTGTTATAATAGTAGAAATAGGTTAGCATATAGGTCAAGTAACATAGTCTCAATTATTATTAGCAATTTCAATGAGAGGGGGTCAATTATAAAAATCTTTATTTTCGACTTGCTATTATATATAAAATGCACCTATGTATGTAATTATAATCTGCTTGGTTTGTCTGTAATATTTTATAGTATTTAACAATCAATGGTAATACTTGGTTGTTTAAATTTTAACAATAAGAAATTGTTTAGAATCCAATATTTATACTCTCTATAATGTGTCTTTGAGTGAAAAATTCGGACGTTTACTCAATTTAAGTAAAAAATGACGAAATAAAACTGAATCACTTTATAAAGGATGACCAACTTTTTACTTTGCATAAAGTAAATTTTTACTTAAATTGAATGAAAACACGACATATTTTACTTGAAGCAAAATTGGAGGTTACATTCATATTGTTAAGCTTTTTGAGAATGATAACTTAATTATTTTTTCGTAATCGAAAACACTCTAAAACTGAAATCTCTCTTACTTAGCTTTTATTTTTTGTATATCTTAAAGAAGATGAAAAATATTCTAGTAGCATAAACTATAAATATCGATTTTAGGGGATGAAGTATATCAAGTCATAGAAAGATGTGGTTGTGCCGGAAGTTGTCATAGAATGGATCATATGGAGACGATATTAGATTTTAGCGGAATCGAAATTAAGGAAAATATGAATATAGCAGATGCAAAACCAACTGTAAGAGTAAGTGATGAAAAGATTTCTTATATATTTGGCTGCTTTACCGAATTCGAAGTATTGCGTTGTAACAATTAATATAATTTTTATTTATTTTTTAGCAAATTAATGTTGGCATGTGTGTGGGAACATGTTCAAACAATAATACAGAAACATGCCTAGTACGGGATAAGAAGAATCCTACGAAGTGCCTAGCTGGTCTTTTCCCAGGAAATCAAAGTTGCACTCCAGCTAAGTTTAAGGTTCATGAGTACAGGTATGTTAATTATTTGATAAACATTTTACTTCTCTACGAACTTGAGTATTATAAAATTCGATACATGTTTTTTTTTTAATTTTAATTTACAGAACTCGGCGAGGAATGAAACGAGAAATCATTCAAATTACTCGATGTGCTTGCATTTAAGCAAATTAGTATAAATTAATTAGATAGCCTACTGGAATGTATAATAATAAATATTTTATAGTGGCATAAACCAATTTTAAATAAATTTTAAATAAATTTGATTTACGTATGAAACAAATTCTATTTATTTTGTGATCTTACAAGTTGCGACAAATTAAAATTAACTTTTACTACTAGGTATACACTTTTCACACCAATACTAATATACTCTCTAATTTGGCATCAAATGAATGTTTGTAATTTTTACTCAATTCGAGTAAAAAATGTCACGACACCTAGTAATAAGTGGAACACTTTACATGAAGTGGCTTTTTATTTACTGAGCGACAACACGGAATTTTTACTTGAAGTCAAATTAGAGGGTATACCTACAGATTGTTAAAGTAGTGTTACGATCGATCAACGCTAACGTATACAAAAAAGAGATGCCCATGTAATTCTTTAAGCTTTGTGAATGTTAACGACCAATTTGTGCATTATTTATCATTAATCATTTTTTTATTAAATGTTAAAAAATTTCAATAATAGTAACATAAGAAAAGATCATAATTTTCAGTTTTACCATGAATATATAAAAAATTTAATCTACTCTAGTTTTCTTTTCATCAATAAGATTCATTTCTACTTTTTTTCCACACTTAACCATGTTTTTTAAGGATATGAGCACTAGTTTATTTCTGCAGACTAAGCAGAGATCCAATTAAGTAACAATTGAAAAATCTTACACGCACAATCAGCAGATCGATCAAAACAGACTTGCATTAAAAAGATCAAGATCTAAGTTCAGGGACTATCAACGACTTCGACAACTAAGCATACCAAATCCGATCAGACTGCACAGTCCGGAAGTGAGTAGGCCAACCTCGCGCGAAAATCCCCCTCGACCTACCAGTTTTACGCGTCAATGATTTCGCGCTCGCGGTGTGTAACGCGTACATACGCATGATGGCAAACCCCGAAGACAAAGACTCGAGATCCGGCTATACCAAGGAGATCAGTCCGTGGCAGATGATCCAGCACAGGGCTCGTTTAGGACAATTGACGAGACGTTCGCTCCGCGTCTGTATATATATATATGTGTGTGTGCGTGATGCGTGTGTGGCTCGTTAGCCGAAGGAAGCCGTAAACTGACCAATTGCTCTCGACTCGATTGCATTTCGTGTGTGTATACGAGGCACGTACATCGCTATACGTCACCAATTCACCATTGGACTACTGTTGGAGGATAGGGAATAGTTAAAGTGCACGCTTGGGTTTCTATTTTTATATTATTGCTATGAATATACACGCTGCTTTTTCGACTCACTGCTGATTCGATATTAATCGGTGTGTTTACTGTGGCAAAAATTAGCTCTCCGGTGTGTCGTATATAACGGTTTCGATTGACCACTCGAGCAACACTGGACATTTTTTTTTAATATTATTTCAAGTAATTTCGCGACTGCGGTATATTTTACACTCTAGAATTACAGTTTATTATTCTGGGGGAGTCGGTTCGCGAGCTTTGAAACTCTAAATAGAGAAATATAGCTATCTTACATTTGGCATTATTATATATTGTTGAAACAAACTAGGCTCGATCTCGCATTCAACTTCGTATGTAACTTCATACATACATAGTTTCACGAATCGTGTGAAATGTGTTTTTCCACAAGTAAACAACAGTTAATAAATTGGCCCACGAATATAAAGTCTTTAAAAAAACCACTTGGGATTAATTCGAGCGGTATGTCAAATATTTTCGCAAAGAATCATCGACAAACACGAACTATTTGTAAGCGGGTTGCACGTAGGGCTCGCAAATATACCTGAATCTGAAGAAGAAAAATGCATAAGTAATTAATCTCTCGCTAATTTTAACTCACAGACGGTTCATCGACCGTCGCGAATGCAATAAAATGCGCGAAATACATAAATAAAAAGAAAAATAGAGGGTCGGAAGAGGGCGAGTCGTGTAAAAGTGTATGAAAAAAAAGTGTCAAGCGGATTTTGGGGCTGGCGCCGCGGCGCCCGCGTGCGTTTCTTCTGTCTCATCTCGTATTTTAGCAACAGTCGAAGTTTCCGGACTCTCACTGAGACGCCGAGACATTGGCTGAATTCCATAAATTTCTAATATGGAGTGTTAAAAGACTTTTCTTCCTGGACTTAATGTTAAACGTATAGAAAGACTTTTCGGCCCTTAATTGCCATGATTATATAATTCTGCTGATTTTATTATGGAGTTCTATGAATAATATGTAATGCAAGACGTAGAATAATAATAAATACAGACTGAATTACTATAAAAGTCCAAAAGTAAAAGGTATTCATCAATTGTTGTTTGTAAACTACTACAGTCTGGACATATACTATTTGTGCTACTTAAGTTACACTACTTGTAGGTAAATATTTGATTATCCTTCAATGTTCTTAATTTTAAATACGAGGTGATAATAGTGAATAAGATCATCACAGCAATGCATTTGATGCCAATTAATAAGTACATATAAATGAGACTGCAAACTGTACAATATTTTTTGAATGATCATTTAATTTTATAACTTTCAAGATTAGAATCTGACTAATTTTTCTTTGAATCAAATTTATTGATATATTTCATTTTCTCAGAATATCGTTTTTTCTATGTTAGAAGATGAAAATAGATTTTTGAATATTGATGATTCACATTTTTTTTAAATAGGTAGTTCTAATTCTAAAAATTTTTTTTAACAAGTATCTCAACGAATTATTTAATGTATAATAGTGTGAGATTTGGCAAATTGACTCGTACACAATTCAACGAATAAAAAATAAAGTCTTGTTATTTACTTCTGCAAATTGTTCAGACATAAATAAATATTTATAACTATATATATATATGTTATATTAAATATAACAAATTGTTTAAAAGAAATTTTTAGATATAATAATCGATCAATAAAATCAACAGGCGGTTAGTTGATTATCCACATCTAAAAAGTCTAGTTAAGATTAAATTGCTTACATTGAATAATTTAAAAAATGTATAGCAAGTATAAAAAAAAAGAACCTTGAAGCTGCACACTCTGTCAATATTGCAACAGATATTGTTCCACCCCACAGAAACCAGCCCCTAAACTCTATTACCTAAAACGCAAGACTTCCCAATCATCAAAACAAAAAAAGAAGAAGAAAAAATACCACACGCGCAATATGACCAAAAAGAGACCGAACTAGAATTAGATTTGGCTGGTCGGCCAGTATAGTGATGGTATACAGATATGGCACGCGAGAGCTTGCGAGCATTCAAATTCCGAGGTCCGAATTCTTCGCGCGATCGCGTGGGTCGATCGCGGCGGGCGGTTCGACGCGGTGATATACGTAAAGTATAAGGAGGCGATGGCAAAACACATCGGCTAACGAATAATCGAGGGAATAGGGATGCGTCGTCGGAAATAATTGCAGGAGGGGAGGGGAGTGAGAGACGGCAGCGGACATTTCAGACCGCTTACTAACCACTCGCCCCCTAATTTAGGAAAGCTCGCGGCCTTTCTTTTTTACACCAGTTTTTGTGTATATGCTTGCATGGGCTTTTCCGTCGTACGGATACGATTTTTCATTGTTTTTCCATAATATTAAAAATATTATAATATTGTATACATATTTGATATAAGTGCAGAATATTTTAAGAATTGGAGTAATTTTTTCATGATTCATCGACCCGTGCAAAGTATTGAAAAATGGCGTTACTCATATCCTAATTACAACATTGAAGATGTCTTATCTAGATAATGGCCTTATAAGACCGCATTCAAGACCGTTTTCAACAACCATGTCGAATCTGATCTTACGTGTAGCGGGATGACTACCTTAGACAATAATTGAAATCAGTTTGTAGATCTAATAAATTAAGAATATTCAAATCCATATAAAATGATGCATTAAATTTTAATTATTTATTAAATTTTAAAATTGTTATAATATTGATAATATTCAAATCTCTATAAAATTACTTTTGTTATAAGGCAAAAAGTGTTGAACGGAACGTTTACGTCTTTTTCAGACCGTTTAGAACAATTTGGTATTAGGAAAACACATTATAAATCGTTTGACAAACTATTAATTCACGTAAAAAAAGTTTCGGGTTATTAAGTAGCTAAAAATTTTATAGAGATTGGAATAAAAAAAAATGATGAAACATCCGTTGGAATTATGATATTTCTCATGTTTAAGGCTTTAAATCTGTTATTAACCCAAAAGTTAAAAGTTCTACTGATATACGCCCATGTGTGTTAATAGAAGTCTTGATAATTAAACTCTCTTTATTTCACGTCAAGATTCAGAACTCCAGAAAGATTTATTAGCGAATTCAAAATGTTTCTTTTTTAAATAACAAACTTTCTTCGTTTGTTTTTTTAAGTTTCGAACAAGTAAACAAATAAATACTTACTTTGCATACTTTGGGAGTTTTTATTGAATGTTTATCCCTTGACATAAAACTGATAACCTGACTAAATATTTTCAATCTATTTTTGTTCATAAAAATGCTCTGAAATTATAAAAATCTTAAATTAAAACATTTATCTTTAAAAGTATAATGTCCTTAGAAGTGTGTCTTTTTAGATGAAAAAACAAAGTTATTATCCAATTTTAAAGTAGGTAGCAAAGTTCTTTATATATCAGTAAGAAATGATTAAAGAAAACTTCAAGTTATAACTTTTGCATAAATATCGAAGACAATGATTTACAAACACAAAAGAATGAGCTTTCAATAAACACAACTTTAACAATAATATTTAACTTGTTATTAAAACATTGAACGGAAAATAAACGGAAAAGATCATTTGAAAATCTGTTATCCGTATGTCCTCGCTGCACACTATATCCTGCACCACTTGAAACTCAGAAATTCCTATGAATCCTCTGTATTTTCCTTCAAAACAACACCTTTATGCTCGCGTAGTCAGCGCGCAGCGACACATCATCAGAGATGCGCAGCAGCGGATAATGCTCTGCTATACTCATAGACAGAGAGAGAGAGAGAGAGAG
>UELU01107900.1:0-11956 GCA_900490025.1 Megastigmus dorsalis
GATGTTTTTTACGGCGGCCGGGTGAGATTTTTCAAAACCCCGCGCGTTTTCGTCCTTTATAAAAATCGCGCTGCTGGGGGAAGAAGTGGCCCCGAAAATAAGCACTTGCATTTCATATATATCTGGAACTATAGTAAGGCGGAATCTCTCTCTCGCTTTTATCACATACTCTCTAGCAATTTAAATTGCTTATATCAAAATACGTATTATATGTAATTCTCTCTCGATCTCCCTACAATCGCGGCTCCGGCCTAACAGCCACAGGAATCCTACTGATTCCCGCGCTGAAGGGCGACCTTCAGGACGCGGGAGCCGAACTCCCCTTTGAGGTCTGTAACAGCCTCGGGGGTGTGCAAACACCCCCGAGCCGAGGGTGGCCTTAAGGCCACAGTACCGCTCACCGGTCTGCGCCTATGGCCGCATTGTAGAGAGAGAGAAAGAGAGAGAAGGAGAGAGAGCGAGAGAGTCATAGAGTATTTACATGATCGCGAAATTTTCCGTTTCGTGGCCCGTGAATATTTTCTAATATATATTCTTCCTTGCCCCTTCAGTCGCTTGACTTACTCTATCTGTTCTCTTTCGCCCATATACATTATCATAACAAGTAAGCATCGCCGGAATTTCGCACGATACAGCTTATTTATTTATTTCGCACGATACAGCTTATCGCATACAATCTATACATTCAATAGCGCGTATACATTTCACAATTTTCGCTGTTTAACAAAGGTGGCTCGATTCTAAATAATAGCATTCTTTATTCGCTTAAATAAACAACAATTTGAATTAATCAAGAATATACTCCTTTTCGGCAATCTTTTACAGTTAGTCTCCATCCCAGAACCACATACTTTTTTTTTGTGAGCCTGTGTTATCATATTAGTAAGTCTTCTTATTAGTAATTCATTAACAGCTAATATTTACCCATATATACAGCATTGTTTTTTTTTAATCCAATGTAATTTAGAATATTACTAAATTAATCTAATGGATTACGCAGCAAATTGTAAGACTAAAAAAGAAGTTTTACTGAAGACAGAAATGTAGTAAATTATATAGATGTTTATTTATGTTTTTTTATTTACAATGTTTAAAATGTTGTCATAGCAACATATAGAAAGTAATTAGGTTACGGAAATCTTCATTATACTTTATCCATTTTCGCAGTAAAGTATTTAAGTAGAGCACATGCGTTATAAGGCGTAAAATCTTGGGATTTAGTTAGTTAAAAATATATGTAAAACGAAACGAGGATAGCCGATTCTTTTTATGCCTTCACAATTCTCATCAATTGCATTTAAAATATAGCTACTAGAATATCTTGAAGTTTAAATAATTATGTATATAAAATGATCGTTAAGTATGGAAAAATATAGAGAATAAAAAAAGTTTACTTTCATTAAAAGTATGGACGGACAAAAGTGTATTCGTATTATTTTAACTTATCTAGATTTAAATTAGAAAGTACAGTGGTTTATTTTATATTTTATGTGAAAATATAAATATGAAAAAATGTATTTAATGAGCATTATCGCATAACTAAAATTTGAGGTTATGTTTTTAATTAATATAAATTGTGTTATCTGATTAAGTTGTCTATAATCTATAAGAAATTAATTTAAGAATTCACTATACAAAGTAAAATCTATGATTTTCGGTTTACTGACAGAATATAAAAGAGGATATGTTATTTAGGTTATGTTCTTAGCCAACAAAACTTGCTCATTCATATTCAGTGATATGTAATGTGCGAAAAAGGAATAGAGAATAAAATAAATTCACTTCTATCAGGAGTAAGAATAATTCACATGATGATGACTTACCTAGATTGAGGTTAGAAGGTTCTAAAGTTCATTTTATATTTTAAACATCATTTATTGGCATGTCAATAGGATGAATTTTAGTACACTTATGCATTGTAATCCATTAAATATGAAAAAATGTAATTTATGATCATTAGTGCATAACTAAGATTTGAGGTTATGTGTTTAGTGAATATAAATTGTGTTCTCTGATTCAGCGGTCCCTAATCTATGAAAAATGACTTAAAACATTTACTACGTAGCTTTAAGTCGTGTACTGCAATCAAGTACACAAGTTTTATCCAAAAATTGACACTTTAACACCATTTTTTCGAGGTTATAGGGTTATAATAAATCTTACTCTATAGTTTTCCTATATTCTGCAATCCTTAAACTTGAAGTTGCAAAAAAATTCATTGCATTAGCATGTTTCTATCGCAAGTTCTACGATTTTGAAAAAAAAAGCTAGTTTTGCCCACTGTGCGACGTAGGCGCATCGAAGACGTAGGTTGCTATAGCGATGCAGTGATACGTCTTGACGGCTCCAGCGGGGTCTTCGTTTGGGTTTTTTTTCACGCTAAAAGAAGATTCCGGCACTCATCCATGTGTATTTATAAAAATTTGCTAATATATAAAACAAAGAAAATAAATTATGAGTAAATGCTTTTATTAAGTAAACGGCCTGAAACGTAAGGTGGAGGGACTTTCCTTCTGACTGTTCGGTTTGTCTTTCAAGGTATTATTTTAATCTTTTTACAAGTGCGTGTAACGTGTGGATAAAGTGCCTCGTTAAAATTCATAGCTAGAAAAAGGACATGCTTAGCTTACGTATGTCTATTTGTTTATCGATACATAGATATATTCTAGAATAATGAGATACCTTTTAGTACAATTTATAAAAATGATGAATACTTTTCTTCAAATTAAATACTTTTTAAATATTGTATGAAATGTTAAACTCTTTTTATTATAATTTTTTTTCATGAAGTTTCAGAGAAAGAAAATTCTATTACAATACCAATAATTAGTATATCACCAACAAAGAGAGAGGAAAATAACAAACGTGAAATCAATAGAGAAGACGAAATAGAAGGTGCTAAAAAATTACGAAAAACAGAATCAAAGGAAAATATACCTGCATGTATAGAAAAAAAAGCCGTAAGTATTCAACCTTTAAAAAAAAAGTTTTTTACACACAACTGGAATTGAAATGTACACCTACTACTTTAACACTTAGACTGCCGGAATGTTGGAAAATCGTCTCCTGATAAAAACTATTTTCTTCAACTGTATTAGTGGAGAAAGTAATGTCTTACATTAGATACGATTTTATTTCCTTATTATCTATCGATATGGTGTAAAATTTGTAAAATTCCAAGATGGCTGAAACAAAATCACTGATTTATTAAGGCGGTCATAAAAAAATAAATTTTTTGAAATATTTTCTGAAAGTTGATAGTTTTTGAGAAAAATGATTGAGAAAAATCGTATATAAAACAATCTAATATTACTGAAAGTCTATCAACTTTTAGAAAAAATTTCAATTAATAAAAAGTGCTTAGAATTCATCAAGGAACCCAATAAAAAATTTTCAGAATTTTCGGTGTTTTTTACACTTAAACTTCATTTTTGAGTAAAAAAAAATAATTTTTTTTTTATTTTGAATGTCACCATTCGAAAGATGGATGAAAAATCTATAAATTTCACATATCACACTCACTGTAATAAATACACTCACACTTTTAAAAGCGTTTTATAGGGGACAAAATAAAATAAGTTAACATAAACTCATCTGCTTGCCCCTACTGCGAGATGTAAGTCGGTATTTTTGTGTTTTATAGTCCTAAGTTTGTATCAGGCTTATAACGGGGGAATTTGACTGAGTGTGGGAGCGACTCGGTAGCTTCCCCGCGTGTATAATTAGAAGGCAAATGACGGTTGATTTACCGTCCAAATTTTAATAAATTATGTTGTTTATAATTTTAATAATTATCTGCGTTGGCAGAATGAATCAGGGCGCCAGGCACTGGATTTGTAGATCTACTGAATTGAATTACTCTAAACTCGAGCAGTGCTACTCGATTAATTGATTTGAATTAAATTCTATCTTCTTATTTACGCGCGACTAGCCAGAGGCAGAGTCATGAGGTCGAACGGCCAGAGACGTTCGAGCTGAGTTTCGGGTTGTGGACAGACACGTACACACACATGCAAAAATATCAAATAATAAATATAAATAAGTTCATACTCTACAAATTGGAGTTGATCTTAATAATTTGAGTCCATTAATAGGCAAATAAATATTTACAATAAACCTCTGAGAAAAATGCTAGTTTCATTGTAACAAAATAAAATATAATGAGAGAGTCTAGCGGAATATTATAAGCCTGTCGCAGTAGGCACGCTATTTATTTAAGGGACTCTACTATGAATTTAATTTACATGAGACAATATTTTAAATATTTGCCTTGAAGAGGCACGCAATACGCTTAACAATATTCTTGAGTCGCTTGGCTCACCAAATTATGCGTTGCTCCACCACAAATCTCGAGAGTACGAATACGTGCGCGAAAAATTAATTAACAGAAAAAATAACTACAAACGCGTGAGGTCGAAGGCACTCTAGCGTGGAGTTAAAGCCGCAAAGTAGGCGCAAAATTATAAATTGAATTTTAAATAAGAATCTGTAAAACCGCGTAAGGCAAATCCTACCCTTTTGTAGTTCCTGCTCGTATCAAAACGATTTTAATCAGGCATCGGGCCTGGAAAAGCGAGGCAGTTAATTGACAATATTTAAAATATAATTTAATAATTTATAAATGCAAACAAACGAGCGCTGCCAATAAAAAGGCACGGGCGCTATCACTGTTCGCGGAGTGAACTTTTACGCGATATAGAAGATCGCAACTACGCGGCGCGGGAGAATCCGGAGAGGGTGTTGTCCGTTCGGCAGCCAGGAGAGAAGTCGCCGAGGCAAGCGTCGCCGAGTCCGTCGAGGCCTGCGACATCCTTCGCGCTGCTGTCACGTAGCTCGCTGATTGGTGCGCTCTAGCTCGGCACCACATCGGAATGTTTTTGTGTCTAGCATCCTTCTCTCTCGCTCCAATGTCCTTTTCTCTTGCCGCTGTAAGCACAGGCACTACAAGTATCATTTGTGGAATTTTTCATAATTTTAGAATTTTAAAATATTCTAGTTCGATACTGGGGCTACTATGTGCCAGCAGGCAATATTCAATGGAATTTTCCGCAGATGTACGAATTAAAATTTGTAGGCAAGATGAGCGAGGCATTAGAAAGCCTGTAATGCTCTCTTACATAAACTGCAGGAAAATGCACTCTTAGCCTTTAAGGCATAAAAAAATGAGTAGTTTTGAATAATTAAAATGGGAGAATTATAATGACATGAAGGCAAAACTAATGAGAGGAATAAGAGAGAGATAAAAATATACGAATGCGTAACTTAGGCATCTGCAACATGTAGATGTTCTGAGCGACGGAGCGGCGCATCCTGGAGGTTGTAGCGGGATCTTCGGTTGGTGTCTTTTGACCCTGAAAGAAGGTCCCGGCGCTCGTCAACGCGTATTTGCGTAGGCATAAAATAAAAAATAAAAATAATAAATAAACGCTTAATATAAAACGGCCCGAGATGAGAGGTGGAGGGACATCCCTTCGGTCTGCTTGTATTGCCTTTTAAGGCATTTTTAATATTTAAATTCGTGCGATTAACGTGCGAAAATCCGCCACGTTACAGGCTCAGTCTCCGGATGACTAGGAATCGATTTCAAAGAGGTGTTTGAGGACCGCTGTCTTAAATCCGCGCAAAAATGGAAGATTGCGCAAATGGTCTGGAAGAGAGTTCCGAAAGCGCGCACACTGAACCTGGAAAGATCGCATACCAGCTTTCGCGCGCACTCTTGGCACCGAGAGTTCTTGTACAACACCCCTGCCTTACCGTCCATCGGCTCGCTACTCGGCGCTTGCGGTTCATAGACTCACCCCGCTGGCTCCAGCGCACAGTGGTCCCAAATGGGAAAAAACGGTTAAAAATTCTGCTTCACCAGGATTTTTACTATCAAATTTTTTTTAAAATACCAAAAGAAGAACTGAAGCGATGGGGAATCAAGATCCGGTGCACTTTACCCCTGCTAGTACTCCTGGACTGGTGTTTGTGAAAAAATGCCGCTAAATAAGTTGGTTCATTGAGCCGAAGGATCTTATAAATAAGGATGGTGGCAATATAGATCCTCCGACTGTCAACGCGTAACCAGACCAGCTGCTTTCTATACGAGGTGATGAGTTCATCCCTCCTAACACCACATATGATTCGCACACATGTATTATTAAGTCTCAGTAGTGGTGTTCTGTGCTCGTTGGACGCGTCAAGACATACTATAGCGCAGTAGTTAAGATGGGGTAAGATTAAAGCTTCAACCAGCCTTCTGCGTAAAGTGTCGGTGGTGCATGCCCTTATAAATCGTAGGCTATAAAGGGCTTTATTTACTTTTTTAGTTACACTATCGACCTACGGTTTCCACGTTAATTTACTATCTAATGTAACTCTGACACTCACGACCGTGTTGGAGAAAGGCACGAGCGCAACTCCCCCCATATCAACGTCTGGCAATCCCATTGTAACCACATCATTAACATATTTACGAGAACCAAATAAAATTGCTTTAGTCTTGCCGGCGTTGAGACGGAGGGACAGGCGCTCGGCCCACCTGAACACCAATCGCGCCGCATCAGACAGCCAAGCTACTCCCTCCAGAGGTTTATCTGCAGGTGTTTGATTGTAAATTTGGAGGTTATCAGCATATAGTGTGTGCTTGACTGCCCCACGGTTAAAGAGGTCTTTAAGGCCATTGATATGGAAACTGAAGAGCGAAGGCCCGAGGACCGACCCCTGTGGCGCACCCAAATTTGTCTCAACCCACGAGGAACAACCTTTTTAAATAATATGCGTTGAGTACGGCCTTGTAAATACGATTTAATCTACAGGAGTGCAGACCTCGAGAACCCGATATCGCGCAGTTTACTCAACAGTGTCGAAGGAGAGATGGTGTCAAACGCCATGCTGAAGTCGAAGAGCAACAACAAGGTGATTATGCTTCTATCATGGCCTATTTGTATATCGTCAGTCAGCTTAAGCAGGGCTGTCTGAGTACTGTGATAATGGATTGAGAATGCCGGTCCTGGAGAGATAGTTGGTGATTTGGGAGTGTGCAATCTTCTGAAGCACCTTAGAAAGGAAGCACAGATGGGGTGGAAATCTTTTTTAAGGCCACCAACTGCGCCCGTTTCCAAGCACTCAGGAAGACTACCTCAGCGAAGGAGTAGTTAAATAATTGAACTATATAATTCCTCAATACTGGCAGAGACTTCACCACAACACTATGCGGTATATTATCTACACCCCTCGCTTGAGATGTAAAGTGATACATGGCGAGAACTACATCTGGAAAAGTAATTGGATGAAATGCAAAACCATCATCAGATGCAGACTGTATGATGTTTAATACGCTATCTATGTCCTCATTGGGCGCGATTCAGACTCCTGCAAAGTGTGTGTTGAGCTCGTCCGGGGTGAAACCATGTAGCTCCTCCTTGCTCTTGGGCAAGAGGCCAAGATTACGCATTTCCCTCCAAAATATCTTTCCCATGATCAAGAGCATCAGAAAGCTGGTTACTAAGGAAGGAGGTACGCTCTTGATCCATGCACACCTTGACCTCATTGCATAAATCAAGAAATTCGTCCAGTAAAGCGGCACACCCAGTCGTTTTATACCGATTATGCGTGGCGTTACGTTTTTTGAGATAGAGAGAGAGAGAAAGTGAGGGAGGGAGGGAGGAAGAAGAGAGAAAGAGAGAAAGAGAGACAGAGAGATAGCCTGTCTACCTGGAGGGAGGTTGGATCTTATCGCCCGAGTCAGCAGGATTGTCTCCGACGATCCCGCTTATCTCGCGTGATATTCTAGTTCGGCGAAGGGTAGATATCGATTAGGTGCCAGCTACACGTGAGGACGCAGCAGCCAAGTCATGTACGTGACACGGCCAAGGCCGTGTGGCCGACGTCGCCATTGACCTTTCCTTCCCCCAGCGGACATGACTATTCTTACTTCTAACTTAATCTATCAGCTAGTTCTATGATTTTAATTTGATGTTTTGCGCAGTAAAACACCGTTTTATTACCTATGCTTTGAAGGGGAACAAGAGGATATGAGGTCTAACTCCCGTTTGAGAATTTATATTTGTTTTTGAAGTTGCGATATGTTGTTTACCAGCGGCTTCTTATTCTCCTTTACATGCTGTTTTTTGTTGTTATTATTATTATTTTTTTCTTCTTTAAAATTCCGTTTCTCTTATTTTAAATACTGAAAATTCTATCCTATTTCTATACTTCGTTTTTCTTACCTATCATAGGTAAAAAGGAGTCTTCTTAATTGGTCGAGAAAAACTGGTTGTTTGCCTTATCTGAAATTATTCTGTCTAAACGATTTTGAAGTTAAAAGTTACTTTTCTTTGATTATATTATTATTATTTTTTGTTTACATATCAAACTATTTTTAATCTTTTCTCTAACTCTATTTGGCTTATTATAATCTATTTTTCCCCTTGGCTTATTATCCTTCGTATTTTTTTGCCCTACTTTGTTGCTTCATTTGCATTCTAACCTAATTATATGTTAAGAAATTATATACTACCGGATGATCTATTAGTGCCTAAAGTTCGCCTGATTATTTCTTGTGTGCGTAAAAGTGTCAGTGTGCTTGGTCTAAAACTACTTCATTTTAAACAATTTTAATGTTTCTATTTCTCTCTCTCTCTCTCTCTCTCTCACTCACTCACTCTCACCGCTATGAATTCAGTTTCCGGCCAAACATACGCGAAGGTGTGCGTGTTGTTTCCTGAGAATTCTCCAGTTTTGTATTCATGGAGTCCAACTCCATTTCTAAAATCTCCGTTTAGTTCACAAGGTGGTTGGCAACCCTTCTACTGTTGTTATCCTCTACTTCCATGGCCTGTCTCGGATTCCTCGTCTAGCGTTCCAAACAGGATTCGGTTGAGTTTTCCAATAAAGGGGAGGACAGCGCACCTATTCCTGATTGTAGTTTTCTGGCTGTGACCCTGAATTAATTCGATTTTCTGGAATATTATCCAGGCCTATATTCTCCGTGATGGCCCCTACATTCTTCCTTATCGGTTTAATGAACCGATCCTTTGCTGGAGTTTTCTCATCTGTGCACCTGTAATAGAGTGGCATTTGAGTTTCTTTATTATTATGTGAATGTGCCGTTTTTTTATTATGATCTGGCTCCCTTTTGCAATTCTTATTGCACTCTCACTCATGCCCATGCCACTCGTCGTGCCATTTTCGCGCTCACAAGCAATCCCTATCTCTTATACTCTCTCGTACTCTCTCCCTTTCTCCTCCGTTCCCTTGTGCTGCGATTCTTATCGTACTTGCTTATATGAATTGCTCTCACCATTTCTGTTTCTTTTTGAGCTCGACGCGCTCCTTTTTTCTCTCTCTCTCTCTCTCTTTCTTTCACGCTGCAGCACTCTCTTCATTCATCTCTCTCTATCGCGCTCTGCTGTTGCGCCAAGCCTTCCCTCTCTTTCCCATACTCTGCTGCTGTCGTCGATGCTCTCGCTTTCTTCCGTTTCGCAAGCCATGCACTGACCTTCCACTTCGGCGTGTCCACGCACTCGATTTCATTCGATTCACGAGCCATGCGCTCGCCCTCTACTACTGCGAGTCCACGCGCTCGTTTCTGTTCGTTATGCGGGCCATGCGCTCGGCCTCTACTTGCAAAATTGCAATTTCTCTTTTTTTCTAATTTAATTCTCTATATTTTTTTCTCTTGATTTTTTGATAATTTATTTATTTCCGAGCCACGAACGAGCTCAAGGTTGCAATATCTTTTTTGTTGTTCCCCTGTACTAATTTTTATTTAGCACCCGGTGTAGCCAGACTTGCTCCTCTGCTGTCTCCGGTCTGAACAGCCCTTTTATCAGTCGTAACTTTGTGTTGGCACTCAATTTCTCCTGCTGATTCTCGGCAGTTCGCCCTTTCTCCTTCTCCTGCTCGGCTAACTGCTCGTGCGCGTTTCATCTGCACCTTGATTTTTCCCACTACCCCGATCGACGCTTTGTCGAACGCGTCTGTTAACTCCCTTACTTCTTTGTAGAACTTGAACGTTCGGAATGTATTCCCCGTCTCCTACTTTAAACACTCTTTACTCCTTTAAATACTGCTCTAGCCTGATTGACTGGTTTGCCTGTCAACTCTGCACTGAGCGTCTACAGTACTCGACGCCTTGAACTCTCTTGGCCGGACTGGGGCGATATGCCAACTGCACCTCCCTCCGTTTGCCTCCTTAGCCTTTTGCACTGCGCCCATAATTGTCATCCGACGTTCGGTTTTATTTCCTATCGCGGTTCGGCATCAAATTTCTAACTCTCTCTTGGACCTTATCTCGTTCCTTATTGCTGCGCTGCGTGTTTTCCTAAGCTACGTGCCATATCGGCTCCTTACGTTCCTCTCGGTGCTGGCGGTCTGCGTGCTCGCTGCTCGATGCTGGTTGATGACGTGTTACTTTTTTTACGCTTACCGTCCATCGGCTCGCTACTCGGCGCTTGCGGTTCATAGACTCACCCCGCTGGCTCCAGCGCACAGTAGTCCCAAATGGGAAAAAACGGTTAAAAATTCTGCTTCACCAGGATTTTTACTATCAAATTTTTTTTAAAATACCAAAAGAAGAACTGTAGCGATGGGGAATCAAGATCCGGTGCACTTTACCTCGATCGAAGTTCCTGTATATATATTATAACGATATACTCGAGTTTGAGAATATCAATTATATTCAAATAAATTCGAATTTATAATTAAAACAAAATCAGTAATTTCCACTAATTATATGGTTAAGAAGTGTCACGTCGGACAGACGCGCGCTTAGTCGGTTTATATTCGAGTCTAGACTTTCGTCCAATAACTCGGGTTCTGTAATTGAGTATGTATATCCCTGATTGTGTGTGCTTGTCTCGACCTTGTTGAGCCCGAAAAGCGACAATAATTGCCTATTTCGTGCGCTCAATTTTGTTGAGCCCGAAAAGCGACAATAATTGCCTATTTCGAGCGCTCAACAAGAAGTGAGAGAGAGATAGAGTGTGTGTAAGTATAGATGAAAAGAAATGAACATTAAATAAAAAAAACTCACTTTTATTATAACCTCGACGGACGCTTCCTTTACAAAATTGAATCCTGAATACTTTTTTATTACGCACTTTACTTGATCGCTGAGTGCTGCTGTGAGTGAGTTCCTGGTGAAAAGTTACTTGTAGTGCTGCTGAAGAGTTACTTGTAGTTGCTGACGCTTGTTGTAGTTGCTGGTGGGTCTGGTTGCTGATGAGAGTGATTTTTGGGGCCGTGTGGGCCTTTTTAAAGACAAAGGCTCTTCCTTTAATTCGGGGGATGTGAGCGTCTTAGAGGGGCGCGAGCGGATGAAGACTCTAATTTGTTGGAGCGGAAAAAGGGCAGGATTGCCAGTGATTTTTCCGGGCGTGTTTTCCAATAGGTCATCACTGATTTGCGGACCCATATCTTAGAGGAGTGGAGTGCGGGAGTGGAGTCCAAAAGAAGTTCCCTTAACTGTTAGTAGATGTCTATAGGATGTCCTTTTTGCGAGTTATTGGAAATTCGGTTTTTACATTAAATTCCTTTTTTTACATGAATTTTCGGTTAACATGAGTTCATTGTTATTATCTACGCATTAGTAAATTGTAATATAATCGATATTATTATCTTTACAGGAAAAGAATGAATTATTTAATGAGAATTCTTAATGTGGAAATACAATGAATCAAACATAAGCATAAAATTAGCTATGGATATTTAATTGTTTAATATGCGTTAAATAGATATTAATTATGAAAAGATTTAAATCGATTATTTTACAATTGACGATATAAAAATTATAACGTTTCTCTTACACGCATTACATAAAGAAAGAATATAAGAAGTACTAACTAAATATTAAATTTACTATTGAAATAAAGATGTTTTAGAGTGTTTATAAATCGGTCTTGTGTTTATTTTTAGGATGTTACTTATAATAATTCTAGTGCGGGAACATTCAATATAATTTACGCATACG
>UELU01107902.1:0-12935 GCA_900490025.1 Megastigmus dorsalis
TTTTTCGTGAAAAACACGCCATATTATTTTTCAAGAGTGTTTTAGCAAAAAATAAGTCTCACCATTCGAAAGAACAGGTCAAAATACGCCGGATAAGATCTTTCCGAAATTTTTCAAAACCTTCTTTTTAGTTGTAAAAGAGCCCTCTAAGCAGTTGTCTGAAAAATTGCTTATTAAATTTTGAGTATTTGGAATTTTTATATTATGGCTATTTTGAAGAGGTTAAAAATATTTTAGAATCATGAAAAAAATTTTCCCGTAATATTTGAACATCGATTTCACTTTTTTGCAGTATTTTGAATTATTGTGATGACATTTTCCGTATGAAAAAAATTCATAAAGTTGAAAATTTGCAAATTTTTTAACTTTTTTTCGTAAAAAATACGCCATATTTTTTGCAGGAGTATTTTAACAAAAAATCGGTATCACCATTCGAAACAACAGCTCAAAATAAAACATTTTCCACGGAAACCAAACATTGTATTTTCAATTACTTGATTGGCAGATAAATTAGTTTGATCGGAAACTTGTAATCGAACCGACTGACCGACAACAGCATAATTCCATTCACAACTTTTTGAAAATACACAAAAATTATTTCTCTCTCCACTTTCCAGCAAGCAATCCGAAAAGCAATATACCAAATTTCTCGTCTATCCCTGCATAGAAATGAACAATCGAAATTTCGTATATCGCATTCTCCCGAAAATCGAGAGAGTTCAAGCGAGTCTGACCCCCTACAAATGCATGCATGCATGCATGCACATCTTTCGAATTCGATCTAAAAGTAAATTTCGAATTTCCCCTTTACACACACACACGCACACACATATATCCATCTATACAGCGAGTAATTTCAATTCCGGAAGAACCAACACACACGACGCATACTCAGCTTTGATGCGATCTCACCGTGAACTTTGAGTCTATACCTGCATTCGACGTTCCACACGTCCATTCGCTCGCCTACACACACGCACACACAAACTTGTTAATCCACGCGAGGAGCACCGACACGAACTGTATACGTTCATCGCTCGATAATCGGCGATTATCGAGCACTGCGCGTGGAAATCAATTTCTCCCTCCACGTCCATCGCTGCCTAATGCGGACTTTACACAGCCGCAGATTTCCCAGTAGACACGCGAATGGCGCGCAGACCTCTTGCGAAACTTTTGCGTGTTGCACCAGGGGTCGGTTGCGGGCCATGCGATTTATGGGCTTTTCCCGTCTCTGGAGGGACCAGCCAGCTTTGAATTTCCGGCTTTGTTCGCGCGTGCGTAGCTTAATGGAAGGGATCTTTTTCTCTAGTGTAACAGTATATTCTTGTTATATAGTTTTTCAAGAAAATACCTTTAGTCTATATTCCAGTGTAATGTTATACGGGGTAGAAGCAACGACGAATTCAGCGTGCAAACTTTCGGATTTTCTTGCGTTTTCATCTGTGACGCGGGGCTTTCAAGCCAAATCTCCCAGAAAGTCTAATACCCAAGAGTAAGAGTATGAGAGAGAGAGAGAGAGACTGCGAATTCACCGGAAAATTATATCACGCGCTGCTTGCGGGCGGAAAAGTCTAATTTGAAGAAGGCCGAAGTTTAATTAGCCCTGAAAATTTAATTATTACATAATTGCAGCGCAGCGCCGTATAAACTTATACAGAAATTTCCGCGCGGGAACGGGAATGTCAGCCGTCGCGTATGTGTGTGTGTGCGTGCGTGCGCGCGCTCGTACAAGACGAAATAGTTCGGCTATCCTGAGCGCGAAATAGTTTCGAGGGGAGTTCGTTAAAGATCGTCGTCGTCGTAGCCAGTTTTCGTTGAACTTGAGATGCATTTCTCGGCTCTTGCGCAAGTGCCACTTTAAAAGACTCTTCGTTTACTTTCTCTTCGTGCTGTGCTTATACTTTGTCTCTCGTGTCTCTCGCTCTTACCGTCCAACCCTCGATGTCGTCAAGCGAGTTAAAGAGATGAAGCGCTCGAATCGGCTTGGGGTAGTACATGTAACCTTAACTGCTTTTTTTTCCTCTTTTCTGTAGAAAATTATGGTCTTGTTACGTTACAAGTGATTGAGATGAAGATTATCTTTAGTAATTAATGTGTATATCAAGTTTTTAGGTTGAGGTATATAAGTTGTAGTACTTAATTAAGTATTTGAAGTAAGAAACTTCAAATGTTTAATTTTAACCCGTTATCCGATTATCAACTAATGAATATTTTGGAAGCTGGTTGAAAATCCGTTAAGTTTACTGAGGATCACTTGAGAATAAATATCAAATACCAAAGTTCTACTTTTTGATTCAATACCTCAATACTACCTCAGCAATGTTGAAGCCGTTAAAAATACTTAAACTATTTTTACAAAAGTTGTTCAACCATTAAAATAAAAAATGTTTAATAGGGAAAATATTTCATGACCTAATGGAATGGTCAATAATCGATTAGAACATGTGCATTTATGCATCTAAGCATTAAGTAAATATTTGGCTTACGCTCGAATTTGGCACACGCTCAATCGGCTTAAATTGTTGTAGCGCATTCGTACTTATACGGTTTAACTTTAACGCCGTGTTATGCATAATGTTCGCGAATAATTCAGCCATTGAGTGGAATTATGTATATTTATATATTATATACGTTATTAGCAAATGCATTAATGGGGATAATACGATTGATCGATCTGCTAATTCAATAAATTATTCCATCGAAATATACAATAGAATTTTAGTTTACCTAGTGAACGCCAACCAATAATTTATCTGTTCTGCCTTCAAATGGCTGCAGCGATAATAATATTATCTAGCCAATAATGGTTTACTATCGAATAGGAACCACATACAAAATAGATAAGAGCTGGTTTCACGCAGTTAAATTAGTAGTGTATCATTGAAAATTTCGTACAATTACCGATAATATTTATTTATAAAAAATAAAATAAAATTAAATTAACCTGCATCTACTTGAGTGTTGCGTACTTTATATTGACATCAAATCAACTCTATCCTGAGCATCAAACCATACGTCGAACACATATTATACACCCATATATACACCTGACCTGCAGCCACTCATTTATTTGTCCCACTCTACCACATCACCCAGTGAATAACACATCAACTTTTCCGCATTCTCACGAAACAATAAATTCCATCAATATTATATATCCGATGACGAGCAGACGTCAACGGAAGCGGGCCAAGTGCTTATTTCATATCCACATCTTGCACATTATATTCTCGGAGCGATTAAAAGAAAATACGAGTGACCGAGATGGAGAGAGACAGAGAGACAGAGAGACAGAGAGACAGAGAGAGAGAGAGAGAGAAAGAATAGGAACTACCATTAACGGGGATACGCACGACAGTCGGGGAGGCAAACGGAGCGCGGTCAAATCAAAATTGATTGAGCAACGTCACACGCGTGCTGTACCTCAGTGCCACCGCCGACTTTCAATGCGCCTCGTATACGTGTATAGCAGAGCAGTCGCTCAGCTGTCTCTCGCTCTCTGATTATCTCTGCCTCGCGAGATGGAAGAAGGACAGCTGTGGCGTACTATAGCAGCTCTCGACGTGTGAGTTTACGAGGTGTTGTGCATTATTTACACGGAATGATAATTGAGTTGTCTTCTCTCGTGCCATGGTGATCTGTCGTGTGTTTGGATAGATATGGGTTAGGGTTAATTTTAGAAATAATATAGTTTACCGCTTCGCGTTGACAGCTGATGTGTCGCTACGGCCGTAGTACACACATATATACACATTTATGACAGACAAAGCGCTATTATATCTTTTTATGAATAACAGCAGCATCGATGATTAAACGAATTATAAAAACTCGTATTGCTGAAGAAAGATAAAGTTGCAAAGCGTGAAATCTCTGCACCTCTATTCACAGGGACAACTCTCGCTCGACCACCAAGCTGCAATGTACCCCAACCAAAGCCTCAACACACACACACACACACACACATACGCCATCCGCAATCTCTCCGGGACCACGCAGCGGCTGTCCATCAAAAGCGGCGAACCGTACGAAACTGGTCCCCAGCGCCAGTAGTAACAACCAACTCGCAACTACCTATACTACACACATTACCGCAGCTGCAGTCGTACACCAGACCTGATTCTTGGCATCTCGAGCCAACTCAATATAGCAGCGCTTGACTTTGGTCGCGCAAAACCCAATCAGCGGAAGGAGAGTAGTTCTGCCGATAAAGTTGGTAATCGCGGGGCGCGTAGTATAGCGGCCAGCCCCCGAGGCTCTCTTTATGTGGCAGTATATATGCGCGCGCGTAGAGCGTGGGAAGTTTCGAGCGCGATATCCGAGGGATTGTTGCTGCTGGCCGCGCGCGCGCGACTCGCTCTCGTGGCATTATAAGCTGCGCTGAGCGCGTGCTCGTATATGCGTAATTAGTCTTCGTTGGCGCACCGGCGACGGCCTTACGGCCTTCCTTGGGGTATTAATAAGAACGATAATGAGAGGTGATTAGTTTTAATGGAATGGAAGTTTAATGAATCTTGCATGTTCGATGGTGTTGTACTAGTGATTTTTATGGGCTGATATGTATATGGTTTCGGCTCGTTTTTTTTGTAGGTTGCGGGATCGAGAGGAAATGGTGCGTCAGTAATGTTTGTTTGGCGAGAGTATTATGGATGTGGGACACGTTATGCGAAGGTAATTTATTGGATGTAGACTCGGTGAAATTGAGTGTTAGTGGTACACGATTTTTCTCTTTATTAACTATATATTATGTTCGTTAGGACTCATTTATTAATATTTTTTAATTAAAAAGTTAGTTGAATAATTGATTATCTCAACATTTAGGCCTTTTGAATAATTGAATAAAAATGGTCGTTAGTTTGAGTTTTCAGGTGATTGCGTAAGACGCGTAATAGCGTATTTACATTTGCAAGTTTCGACAATAATTTCGTTTACCAAATGCCGCTCTGAAGCAAACATCAATTTTATAACCTCGCCTCTCAAAACAGAGCCCTTAGACACACTCAGCGAAAAATGTCATTGCACTACGTCCAAGCCGCAGTGGCCGCAAAAATTCCAAGCTCGCAATTTTCGCTCGATCGAATATCGCGCAAAACACACCGCACCGCGAGAGCCGCACAAACATGCCATTCTTCCTCCATTAGCCGCGGCAGCAGAAGAAAAAACACTCCTCGCTCAACTTGCACTCACCTCCCACTCCGCGTTTACAAGCCATCCTACAGACTCTCTACTCTCCTCTTATTTCACGCGAGCATATAGCTGCCGCGCTGCTCCGGAAATTCGCATCCCTGTTGCGGACGTGCACAATGCAGAAGCGTGAGAGTAGTTGCCGTTGCAGAGTAGTTAGACGACGACTGTTACTGATGCTGCCGCGCAGATCGATATTGCCCTCTCTCTCTCTATACGCACATCCGCAGCAGCAGAGTAGCTCTGACCCGTAAGAATGCACACGTACGCATGTGTGCATGTGGGAGAGCCTGAGGTTTATCATCTATGCGATCAGGTTTATATCCGCGGGCTTTAGCCTGAGTGGTCGTCGCCGTCATATTTGAGTGCGTAACGTACGAGGATATGCTGGCGATGCTTGAGGGGAATGCTGTAGTTTGTTTATGGCATGTGTGCGCGGTTGGATGTGTGGCGAGGGGCCGGATTTTTGTGTGCAGGTGCGGTGAGTCGAGCAGCGAGATTCTCCACCGCATTTCGGGGCTTTACTGATTTTCTGATGGGGTTTATATAATGTTCGTGGACTGGGGGATGTTTCGGGTGAGAGAAGCTATATTGGGTTTGCCGAGATGAATTTTATTGTTGTACTTGCAATTCGCCACGAATGTTTTTCAATTATTTTCATATTATCTACTAATTTTAATAAGATCCGGAATGAGAAAATGGGAATTTGAACTTATTCGATATCATCAAGATATTTCATTTATCGAGAAAACAAGTTTTGTTTACGTTTTTCCTTCACTCGTATTGTTCGAGTTTCAATCGTATTTTAAAAAAAAAAAGTTACTGCTGTATACATCTCGAACCTTTATTAAAGTTTTACTTCGATAGCATTGTGCTCTAAAATCTTCCTGAACACTTGTATTTTCCATTGTAAAGTGAGTTGGTGCTACTTGTACATCCTCGAATAAAACTTGTATAAAAGTACGCCTTTTTTATTGAAGAAACAAAATATTTACGTATAGAGATTGCATTATCGTAAAATATTCGTATCGTATTTCCTTTGCTTTTATATCGATTGGTCTTTTATAGTATGTACCGATACTATAAAAGCAAATAATATACCCTTATAAAAAAAGTGATAACCAGAAGGAGTTAAGCTAAAATAAAACCTACGTAATTGGTTGTTCAATTTAGGCCCGAAATAGTGAGTGAGTTAATTAAATTTTGAAAATTGAATAATTAAACAATATCAAATTGATGATTAACTTAATAATAGCTTACCAATTGTTTTTATGCACAAATTAAGTATCAAAATTATGTTATAGAATTAGTATTATTGATAAATCACGATTAAATAGTATATAGTAATTATTTTTAAATTTCTAACCCCAAAATTTAATACCTTTCATCATTAAAAATTTACTACAAAACGACATAATAAATCAATTAATAATAATTAAAATGTTTTGACAATAATATAAGGTACACGACTACTACCTACAATAACTAATTTGTGTAAAAATATCCTATCAAATACGGACTTTTATCTTATAATACGAGATTTTAAGGGGATGTCGGAGCCAAATCAGTACTTTTCGGTATACTTAAAATTTACGTACTTGCAGTCATTCCCAGTGGTCTCAAAATGTTCTTAATAAAATTCACTTGTGCCATTGACTCGTTATCTTAGCCATGAATACCTGCAGTTTTTTTATTCTAATCTAAACTCTTGCTGGCTTAGGATATCCTCACCAGCTGATACTAGCGCCGTCACAGTGAGATAACCTATTCGTTTAGCTTAGAATACAAAAGTTGCAGGTACTCACAGCTGAAATAACGAGTCAATGGCAACAGAGAATTTTATTCTGAGCATTTTGAGACCGCTGAGATTGACAGCCAATGCGTGAATTTCATGTATACCGAAAAGTACGATTCGCTTATTTGGCTTCGACATCCCTTTTAAAATAAAAATATTTATTTCATTATCGGTTTTATATTTAGGTACCCAGCTTAATTAGCGATATTTCATGAAAATAATTTTCACAGGATAGCTTTGAAACGTAAAGGACGAGATGCACGGAACGAAATCACAAGCTCGTTAACCAAATGTGAAAACTGATATCGCAACCCCTAATGTCCTTTGCCGCCCGATCGGCTGACGTAAAATTTTCTCTCCTGTCGATTTTGACATTTATATGTATTCTATAATATCTCTGAAAAACTTACTGAATGTATTGACGTTGTTATTATATTAGTTTATGATAATATTATCAGAATATTATCTATTATCTTATATTATATTATATTCATGATTTCAAATAGAGCAGATTTAATTAATATAGCTAATTAAAATGTATAATACAATATAAAAAGGTTTCTATTAATTAAGTATTTCAAGTTTGCGAGATCACGGTTAGTTTAAAATCGAATATGTCGATAAAGCGATATATAAATAATTAATTGCGCCAATTATCTCGTCTTGTTAAAGCCTTTTAAATGTCTTGCTATAGTTATTCCCCTTACAAATTCGCGGTATACTATTTGCGTACAAAATTTGATGTCGAAAACAAAACTTTAAATAATTAATTATTAACATTCACTAAAAGATAATAATTATTTAAATAATTTATTTTAAGATTCAGGTACGTACGTAGTACAATACCGTATTCGGTATCACGTATAATATTCTCCGGGTAAGGAAAAAGAGAAGCTTGCATGTAACAAGAAGGGAGGAAGCTTTTTACAGGAACAAAACTCATAATACTACAATACGATTACGAGCAGACGTGATCATTTGCATATATAGAAATGTACGTAGACTTTTACGGTTATCCGTAAAGTCACGTATAACACAATAAATATTACCATTATAGTAAGGCTTTCATTCATCAACGACAAACAAGAACAGTGCATAACTTTAATATGTAAGCATCAAAATATAACAATTTATTAAAAAAAAATACCTTTTTAGTTTACTTATTCTCAAAAACCAAATTACAAATCTCAGAACATTTTTTGTTTTATCTTTTAACGAGATAACAACTATGTATTACGAGACGCTATTGTACACACACGGCGTCCTACATCTGATACGCGATACCACGCGTCTGAGGATATTTTTGGACGTTGCACGCTCTGAAAATTATACTCGAGGGCTTGTTAATGCGCGTCTCTCGAAATACTGAGAGAGGATTAGAGACGCGGATTTGATGGGTTCTTATTTTTGCTTCCAGGCTGTGCGAGTTTGGTTGGATCTTTTTTGTTGATCTCGGTGGTGATTGATATCGGTTACACCGCAAAGCTTTTAAATATAGCTGCGATATAAACACTTCCCGAATGCAGCTTATTAATTGGACTCGTTTGATTTGCTAGTTGATCGAGGAAAGTCTTTCGATTTGTTAATTGCATCGATGCATCCATCAAAGTTAGTTCCTTGTTTCTTTAATTAGATTAATATTTCACTAGCTGCGATTGCTCACTTTTATTCTTTAATTAGTAAAAACATTACAAATTTTATGATTAATCACTCTTTTATACATGAGACGTTTGAAAAAAACGTTAAACTAGTCTATTGGCTCATAACTGGCCAATATTTCAATAACCCAGTCGATAAGGTAGGGGTACACACGGACACGCACATACCACTTACAAACAACAATTGTAAAAGGTCACAACATATTGATATGACATAGATAGTCCGACACTAAACGGTCGTACCGAAACAAAAGAGCATTTTATCGTAATGGAGAATGCATACATGAGAGGACTAAAAATTGGAAAAGCGTATACGATGCAATAACTTGGATTTTTTTCACGTTGATCATTCCAAAAAGCGGAAATGCTTTCTCTCTATAAAAATGATCATTAATCAAAACTACATTCGCAAGATTATTCAAGCAAACGAAGAAGCTTTCACTCTCAGCTCGTAGCAGAGCGACTGGAAAAAACAAAAATTCCAAACGAGCTCCGATAAATCGGCAATCTCCACGTGTGCACTCGCGAACCGTTAATCTGCGCGTCGGAAATTCATAGCCGATCGATAAATCCTGCGCATATATATATATATATATTTATAAGAAGAAGGAAAAAAGTTGCAGCGGTAACGCGTGTGTTCAACGAAGCAGAGTGCAAGAGGCTTGTGCCGAGAGACCGGTTGAGTCCTCTGACGGGAGCTGCGTGTGTATTAGTTTCAGAAATTGATTTTCGACATTAGCTAATCGAGTTTTCAGAGGGAGAGAGAGAGAGATGGAGGCTGTATGTGTACTGATACGAAAGGAAATCGGTCATTTTTGTTCTGTGAAACGGGAATTTTCTTTAAAGCATAATGCTTTATAAAAGATTTGTTTTCGTGTATAACTAAAAAAATTTTATTTACACTTTAGGGGAGGCCGGCAAAGGTAAGCAACGATGGCCGATACTACTATTTGGATGGGTTAACTGCTTGCTGTTGCGTTGATTATAGCGCTTAGTTATATCTTCATAGTCATGAAGATTTGGTCTCGGGGTCTAATCCTATGATGTGACCTGGATACCCAAATCGAATTAGTTCTCTCAATACACTGGTTTTTCCCGAGGGTTTTCCTAGAATGTATTTCACTGGTTTTACCTATATGGGGGTTTTCACTCCGCAGGTAGCCTCTATCAATGCAAAATGGGGCGGGGTAATTGAAGGCATGTTCTAATATTAACAGTAATGGCCTTACATACTGTATACTGAAACAATAGTTCAGATAGCAGGCATGGACTACAAACTGCCTACAGCAATAAAAAGAATTAGGATCACCACATGGCACATAAATAAATATTCGAGGAAGCCACCGCCAAGAGCAGAGCGATGCTAGCAATAAAAGTCGATCCTCCAAAAATTCATCAATTTGAAATACATCTCAAACTAAAAGACTGCAGCACTGCACAAGACGAGAAGATATAAAAAATTGTTTTCCCCGAGTGTAGTTCGTATAATCGGCGCTTGCTTTCGCATCGATGTATCCTAGGTAGCCTTTCTTTCCTCTACCACCACACATGCAGAGAGGAAACATTTCTTCGCAATTTTCTACTTTCTCTCTCTCTCTGGCAGCGTGTGTTTTTCCCTCTCACTCGGCTCCACCTTACTTTTTCAGCCCAATCGACCTGATAAAATTGAGCTTGCCGCTGTTCCGTATACGAGCTCTTTGAGTCAACCTTATATTCTTTTCCCTCCCCGCAGCCGCAGCTCTTCGCTTTTTCGGGCACCGCCGCCGCCGCGCACTGACCTCTTTTCTTATACCCGCTGCCTTTCGCCTAGTGTGCGCGGCTATCGAAAAATCGGAATAATTTATTGCTTTGAGGTGAACCTATATTCTTCCTTCGCCTTCTTCCTCTTCTTCTTCTGCTCGGCTGCTATTCGGTTGTGTGTGCGAGTGCTTTTTTTCTACCTCTCTTGTTCTTTATGACTGGGAGTTTATCCAGCAAGTCGAACGCTGAATTTTCTGCGCTTTCGAAAAGTTAAATTGAACTTTCAACTCCTCCCGGGTTGTATTATATATGTATATACGCTTGCTGCTTTTGTCGATATATAATCTTGCGTGAATTCAATAGCGAGTGAGAAATTTTCTCCAGCAAATCGCGCTTATTTTATTGGGGGAATAATTCGCTTTTTTGATTGACGTTTAAGATTGATGCCTTACGAATGCTTCTCCAATTTCGTCAATGGCAATTGCAATGAATAGATAAAAATCTTCGGTTTCTTAATATTATTACTGCATTCAGCAACATTTCCAGTGAATACAGCTATTTCAATATATATTTCATTCTAATTTTAAAACAATCGTAATAAAGCATGACTTTTCAAACTCATAAAACAATTTGAAACGCTGCCAAAACATAGTCACAGATCAGTCAATATAAAGGGTGTGCCCCTTGAGTCATCTAAAAATATGTTTTTCAAACATTTTATCTAGACAAAAACTTTACTTATAGTCGTATCAAATGTAAACAGTGTTATAAAAGAATATCTTTTCTTTTATGGACTAGAAAACTAGTGTTGAAAATTTTGTTTAATAAATCTGATTTTTATAATCTGAAATAGAAACTTAGCTCCCGGAATATTTACAATGTAAAATTCAAATTTTTACAATTTTTTAACAAAATTTGTTTACTTACTAAGAATTGTTTATATAAATGCTTTATAAACATCAAACGACCTATATATTGCACAAAAATCATTCACCATTGTTGTAGAAACCGGCACTTTTCATAAACCCAAAAACAGTATCGACCGCGATCTCGACCACAAAAAAAGCAGCCGCGTGCACAGGCCGAAACCGATATCCATGTGCACACGCCGTTGCCCCTCTCGATTTACCAATCTATATCTCTTACGGAAAGAGCGTACGCCGGCGACTCTAATTGAGCGTGTGTTCGTGTAATAAAAATATTTTTTCGGGACACAAAGAGAACCCGAGAGAGAGAGAGAGAGAGAGAGAGAGAAAAACGCGCTAACGAGTCGCAAAAAAAGAGAACGAAAAATCGCCCTATCGAGCATCCGACTGCTCCAGTTGCCAATTTATATTTTTTTTGTTCCGCGCATATCGCCCCCATCGTCTGTTCGCTCGGTGGCGTTGCGCTCCTTCTCTGACCCTAAATATAAACTGTGGCTGCGAGAATATATATTTTTCGAGTTGCGAGAGTGCGAAGCTTTTTTCTCGTCTATTTGTTTGGCTCTGAGGTTGCTGGGGTCAGAAAGTGAGAGGGTAAAGGGATAAGCTGTTCGTGGAAGGACTGTTTTAGATAATCTTTAGGTACTGAGTTTCGAATTTTAGAACTGGATTAATTACTTTAATATACTTAAAAAATATTCTGAAAATTTTCATTATATACTTAGGTATACAGCCTAAATTAGACAAAACATCAATTTTAATAAAGTAAATTAAACCATGAAATTTAAATTGTTTTTCAATTCAATGCCTTGTATTGTAAAATGCTGATGCATCAATATAAATGTAGTGTAAAACATATATTTGGTTTAATCTAAGTAAGGAGGGTCTTTCGTGACTTTGGTAGTTAAACTAATAACTATACAAAATCTTTCTAAGTGCATTTTTTGGTTCAAAACGTACTTTGTAAATTATTATATACAAAAACATAATTTTACATGTATATAAGAGTAATTGTATGTTTAAGAAAATATTCATGAATGCTATAAGATTTTATTTATTTAATACGAAATATCTGTCAATTGTTCGAAAACGTAATTTACGGCTAAGATTTTGAAAGTTACATATATGAAGATCCATTCGAACAAACTTTTTTGCTTAAAATTATTGCGTAGAAGTAAATTAATTTGTTTCTTATATTCTGATTAAATTAATATAACCTCATAAGAGAGTAAACAAAAGTTTGCTTTTTAAAAATTCAATATTTCACTAAAATTAACGAAAACGTATACTGATGTTTTTTAAAATATCAATCAAATTCTTCAAGAGTTAATACTTCTATTATGGATGATAACAAAATATATTGGACGGTTAGTTTAAACAGAAAATATGTTATTTACATCAATTCATAAATATTCGAGCCAACAGATTTTAGAACATATTAGGTTTCTCTATAAGTATCTACACCAAAGAATCACAACTATAAGTCCACTTAATACGGATCACGGTATCGCGCAAAAACCTAAGCGTACCTCGCGCCTCCCTTATCACTCTTGGCAGCGCTCGAGTGTCCGCCTACGTGTGTTAGAGCTTGCAGCTTAATCGCACACACACACAGGCGCCGGTCACAGAGCAAGC
>UELU01107908.1:0-11579 GCA_900490025.1 Megastigmus dorsalis
AAAGCTGAGGAAAAAATACATCGAAATCACTTCGTTATGATAATTTCTAGATGCATTTTAGCCCTTTAAACATGAGCTGAAAACAGCACGATTAAGCGCTCCCGCGCCGCGCTTGGAGAGTTGACGTGAAACGCCTCATATATATGCGTATGTGCGTGATTCTGGGATTAAAAGATTGTTCATAACGGCTGGGTTTTTGCGAAATGAAAGTTGTGCCAATTATATAATAAACTAAAACCTCACAACCCCCAACCCCAATAATGTTCGCCTGCGGCGCCCGCTTCTATTTCCGGTCGCTATCGTGTAATATAAAGAAATATTGTGATACGCACCAAAATATCCAGGAACACGACAATCCATCTATTTTTTTTCTGGGATCTCCCAGAAAGACGCATTTATCCCAGAAAGTAACAATGCATACTAAAAATCGTCCCAGAAATAGAATTTGCTCCTCTATCCAACAGTTCATTTTGAGGGGTCGATAGCGGGACACCCTGTATATATAAATGCACATATATACATATATATATATATATATATATATATACATCTCGAGAACTACTTTTGCAAAAAGGACAAAATTTTTTGGCATTCCTAGAAGGAATAGTCGTTCCGATATTTATGAGTAAACTTCTTCAGAATAGCATTTTTTTGAGGTTAGAATTAGTCTTTCCCATTTATTTCGGAATCGGGTGAGGGTAGAGCATAACGGATGAAAAAATTGCGTTTCTAAAAGGACGATTGTCTTTTCCTTATCCAGCAAATAACATAAATAGTTATGCATCCACTATGGACAGTCAAAACAAACTTTTTTTTCTATTTCGAAAAGAAATATTCCTGACGAAATTATGAGGAAGATTGATGCAGGGATATATTCTTCAAAAGGAAAATTAATTCGGTTAGAATATACAACTGAATTACTAAGCCTGGCACAGGACGTAGGGAAGTACGATAAGAAAGAATTAATTAGGAAACTGGCAAACCATCATAATTTAGATATTAGATTTGCAGTGAAAACATCAAGGATTGAGAATAGGAAAAGTTTTTAAATTTATTAACTTGCAAGGATAACATCAGAAGAGAAAGAGGATTTGTTAATAAAGAATCGAGATTTGCAGCAAGTAATGTAAATAACGGACAAAACACAGGAACTAATCATCAAGAAAATGGACAGACAAGTATAAATAAATCAGGAAAGTCAGAAAATATGCAAAATCGGAATCAACGATAGTATATTCAAAGAAATCCTGGCCAACAAAATCATTCTAATTATAATAGACAGAATAGATATGAGAATAATTCACATCAGAATTACTCAAATAATTATAGTCAAAATAATTATAATAAATACAGGAATGAAAAAGAACAAAATGATAGGCAGCCGTATAAGTCAAATAATCAGCCGAGCGAAGCGAGAAATATAGGAAGACCTGAAACATCAAGGTCTGACTTGAGGGAATATGATACGATAACTACGGCAGATATAGAGCCAATTCCCCCGAAGTTAGGAATGCCAAGTAGTTGTATCAAGCGCCTTGGATGTTTCTAAAAATTTTAAGAGTCTGGATACAACTCCAAAGAAAATTTTAAGTATATTTGAGGATCCTCAAAAAAACTAAAAAGAAACAAAAAAAAATAATAAGATATCCTGAAATCACGATAAAGTTCATATTCACATCATATTCCAGTAAAAGCGTTAGTAGATACTAGAAGTCAAGTTACTTGTATTTCAGAAGAGTTTTATAAATCAAATAGAAAATTTAAACATTTTCCAACTCTTCCAAAATTAAGACAGACTATAACAGGAGCCATTGGGGAAAAATTAACAAGGTTAAAAATACAAATTATAGCAGAAACGCAAATTGGCAATTCCAAAACTTTCAAGAGATTGTATATTAGGCATAGATGCTCAAAAAGGATTCGGAATTGTAATCGATGTAATTAATGAGGTGATTGAAATAAAAGAAAATATAAGAATAAATAAACTTTCATATCATGTTCAACTAATGAGTCTAAATGAGATTGAGTATCGTGAATTGGTGTCGATGTAGTAGGAGATAAATGAAAATTGGAGCGAGTATGGAATGTATCCTATTGTTCAAAGAGAGAAAGATGCATATCCAGTACTACCAGAATATATAAAAAGTCCATGTAAATCTCAAAGAGGTATTGAGCTAAATATAGACGAGAAAGAGGAAGGAGACCCTTATAAATTAAGAAGGGAGGAGATAAAAGACAAATTAAATGGAAATAAAAATGAAGAAAATAAAGAATTTTTAGATGAATTAGAGAATATGATATGGAAGTATAGAGAAATTTTTTATAAGAAGTCTGGAAGGTTAGAGTCATTTGAATATATATTAAAAGTAAAAGATAAATCACCGTTTTTTAAGCCATATCCGATTCCTTTAAATCATAGAGTACGAGTGAGAGAGGAAATTCAAAAAATGTTAGATTGAAAAATTATAAGGAATTCAAATAGTCAATATATAAGCCATTGGTGATTCTTATAAAAAAAAGATGATTCTGTGAGGGTGTGCTTAGATGCAAGAGAATTAAATAAAAGATTAGTAACAGATCATGAGTCACCTAGAAATATTGAAGAGTTATTGCAAATTTGCGATAAAATAAAAATAATGTCAAGTTTGGATTTGACCAGTAGTTTTTGGTAGATTCCTCTTGTTAGTGAAGAAAGCAAGCAGTACACAGCCTTTATGCATGAAGGCCAAGTGTATAAGTTTGAGGTATGCCCGTTATCTATTGTATTATAATTGCTTTATTTCTAGAAAATATACATAAAAATATAAACATAAGAATGAAAATATCATTCTTTTAGTCCGATTTTATTTTAATTTGCTGTTTTAACATTATAATATAAACATACCTACAAAAACAACAATTGTATATATACGTAAATATTTTACGTCATTTACTAAAGAATATTGTCAATAAAAGTAGTATAAAAAATGTTAATACTATGCATTGCACGACTATTAATTCACATAACTAAAATATTGTTTTTTAAATAACAAAAACATAAAAATTCTTCATTCATCTAAATAGTAAAAAACTGAATAAAAATTATTCTCACAACTCTAAAAAGTTATACATCTTATATTCATATTAGAGCGAGCGTCAGCGAACAAGATATATTTTGTTAGTTTTGATATTTTCTTAAAATGAGAGAGAGAGTAAGTTCCCTACTCAAAAAACTCATATGAGATCTTATGTGTGATGTTTTCAAGGTTTAATTTCAGTGAATCTAGCTGGAGAAAACCCCTAGTACGATATGTGTCATTGGAGAATATAGTAGCCCTCGAGAATACATAGTTGAAGCTGAGAACAGCATGAAATATATAGTTTTCTGACTATTGGCTATGCTGCATTCCAAAAAGGAATTATAAAAGTCCACTTTATTATAATAACACAGCCCCACGAAAAAAAAGTTGTATGGGCGAAAAATACCACCATGATATCTATACGTTTTCGAGATCGCTGATTCCGAATCCGAGGTCCATTTGACCCGGTCAGGTCAGAGTGAAGGTCAGGTCAAGGTCAAATTCAGAAAATGCATTTGAAACAAAGTAAACCAGTATATTTACATGTTTTTGGGGTCGCTGATTCCGAATCCGAGGTCCATTTGACCTGGTCAGGTCAGGGAAAAGGTCAGGTCAAAGTCAAATTCAGAAAATGCATTTGAAACAAAGTAAATCAGTACATTGACATGTTTTCGGGGTGGCTGAATCCGAATCCGAGGTCTATTTGACCCGATCAGGACAGGATCATGGTCAGGTCAAAGTCAAATCCATAAAACGCATTGCAAACAAAGTAAACCAGTATATTTACATGTTTTTGGGATGCATACTCTAAAAGAGCATCTTTCTCACTTAATTTTTTTTGCTATACCGGACTCGTTTATCACAAAACGATCTAAGGAGAGGTTTCCTTTTGCGTTTCACATCTTTTTTCTCTGCTTCTCTCTTTAAGTTCCAGCACAAATCTGCCATCATATTGACATCCCATCGCCCTTGATACCGTCTTTCCATCTCTTTGATGTCTTGATGGAATCGCTCTCTTTGTTCTTCACTGTAAGCTCCTAAGTTGATTGGGAAGTAGTCAATGTGAGAGTCAAGAAAATGTAATTTAAAGTTCATATTGCACCCTAACGCCCCGAAATTTTCAACTATTTCTTTATAGTTTTCACTTTTTTTATTGCACAGGAAATCTTTTACAGTTCGTTTAAAACTATTCCATACAGCTTTTTCTGTATCATTAATGTGCTCAATAAAACTATCATCTCTGAGCACCTTTCTAATTTGTGGCCCACGAAAACGCCTTCTTTCAATTTTGCTTTAGATAGTTTTGGGAATTGTTGTTTTAAGTACTGGTAACATTCACCTTCCTTAGAAAGAGCTTTAGCAAACTGCTTCATTAGGCCTAGTTTGATATGTAGGGGTGGAAGCAGTATTCTGTTAGGGTCCACCAGAGCTTCACGGATTACATTCATTGAATGAACCTGAAACGAAGTTCTTTGAGTCCATACTTTCCGAACGTAATTATTCTTACGATCACGACCATCCCACAAACATAAGAAACAAGGATACTTAGTGAATCAAGATTGCTGCCCTAAAACGACTGTCAAAATTTTTAGATCTCCGCAAACTAACCAATTGTATTCTGCATATTTTATTTTATTTAACACTAACCGAATATCTTCATAGCTCTCTTTAAGTTCTGTTGAATGAGCTAGCGGTATTGGCGCGTAGACTTTCGTATTATGAAGTAACACTGCCTTCAAACTTCGCGTTCAAGAATCCAAAAAAAGCCTCCACTCATCGTCTTTGTATACACTAGGTGCTAATTCATCCATGAGTCCATTTACATCGTTACAATGTACTAATGAGGGTTATTTTGACATCTTAAAGAATTGCCTGAATGCCTCCTCCCTATTACGAAAAGTGTCTACTTTCACGTTCTTCTCCAACAAATTTTTATCTTTCATAAATGATGTTAAACATTCTGCTTTATCTTTCGGCAGACCTAGACCTCTCACGAGGTCATTCAATTGCTCCTTTGAAATTTGTTTTGGTGCATTATCTTTCACATTATAAGGAGTCAAATCTTCGTCATCATCAGAGAATGCATCATCACTTTCTACCAATTTCTCTCCATCAGTGACTACACTGTCACTTTCTTTCACTTCTTCATTGTCATCGTAGTCAGAAATTACCAAACTCTCTATGGATGATACTGTACTCATGATATAATCTTCTTCTTCTTTTACTGATCGATCTACTGGTCTTGTAACTGACGATACTTCAACGTAGGTTAAACTATCTTTTTCTTCCTATTGGAGCCTTTAAAAGTATTCCGACAGAAGTAGCAATCTTCCTCATCTATTGGTTCATTCCATATTGTTGGTGTCATGAATTTCACTTCTTTACTCTGTTGGCTGTCATTCCAGCGATTAAGCATTTGGTAACAGGCACTGCACATGTTATGAGGTATCCACCTATTTCTCTGATCAATAACTTCTATGTTGAAGCACTCCCTATATATTATGCTGATTTTTTCAGAGATCTTACTGCGGTTATTTATTACTGGAATATGTTTGCTACAGACATAACAGATTGTATCAGGATTCCTGGGACAGAGGTGTTTTGATATGGAAGGTCTAGCGTCAACATGAGGTGAACCTAATGTTTTCTCGTATCTGGAAAGGAAGTTCTTTTTTATTTTATCTTCAAGTTCCATGATTTCTTTTGTACCCACGCATTAGGGATCCAGGTCCGATCGCTGGTGAGTCCACCGTCCTAGGGGTGATAACCTTCATACCTCCCTAGGTCTAAGTATAAAGGCTTTCCGACTTTGACGAGGAATTGGTCATCTCGTCGTCGGACACACTATGGCTTCATCCTCAATTCCCTAACGCCTCCCTGCAGAGCAGCGCGCCTCCGCTGGCTTCGATACCTCAGGATATCGTACGATGTATCATGCCACACATCCCTTCTCGGGCAGTGTCACCATCTACAGCATATTTTGAAGTGGCAGGATTTCTAATACCGTCACTGCAATAGTGAGTATGGCAGATCAACAAGTCTGCTCTTGCACTGATGCTCTTTCAGAGTATGGAATCAACAATTTCTCCCTCTGGGGCTGTGGATTACCCCTAAACAAATCAACTAGCCCGAAATTTGAAAGGCAAGTGGACTCACCCAATTAAGCAGCCCGTAATGTGAGAGGCACGGAGACTAACGTTAAGCAAGCATCCGGTAATGTGAAAGGTAAGCAGTCTCGCGTTAAACAAGCACCACGATCGTAACAGGCAACGAAGAAGTAAAAGAAAGTGACAGTGTAGTCACTGATGGAGAGAAATTGGTAGAAAGCGATGATACATTCCCTGACGATGACGAAGATTATACTCCTTATAATGTGAAAGGTAAAGCTCCAAAACAAATTTCAAAGGAGTAATTGAATGACCTCGTGAGAGATATAGGTCTGCCAAAAGATAAAGCAGAATGTTTAACATCATTTATGAAAAATAAAAATTGGTTGGAGAAAAACGTGAAAGTAGACACTTTTCGTAATAGGGAGGAGGCATTCAGGCAATTCTTCACGATGTCAAAAGAACCCTCATTAGTACATTGTAACGATGTAAATGGACTCATGGATGAATTAAGACCTGGTGTTTACAAAGACGATGAGTGGAGACTTTTTTTGGATTCATCAACGCGAAGTTTGAAGGCAGTGTTACTTCATAATACGAATGTCTACGCACCAATACCGCTAGCACATTCGACAGAACTTAAAGAGAGCTATGAAGATATTCAGTTAGTGTTAAATAAAATAAAATATGCAGAACACAAGTGGTTAGTTTGCGGTGATCTAAAAATTTTGACAGTCATTTTAGGGTAGCAATCTAGATTCACTAAGTATCCTTGTTTCTTATGTTTGTGGGATAGTCGTGATGGTAAGAACCATTACGTCAGGAAAGTATGGACTCAAAGAACTTCGTTTCAGGTTCATTCGATGAATGTAATCCGTGAAGCTCTGATGGACCCTAACAGAATACTGCTTCTACCCCTATATATCAAACTAGGCCTAATGAGGCAGTTTGTTAAAGCCCTATCTAAGGAAGGTGAATGTTACCAGTACTTAAAACAACAATTCCCAAAACTATCTGAAGCAAAATTGAAAGAATGCGTTTTCTATGGGCCACAAATTAGAAAGATGCTCAGAGATGATAGTTTTATTGAGCACATGAATGATACACAAGAAGCTGCATGGAATAGTTTTAAAGGAACTGTAAAAGATTTCCTGGGCAATAAAAAAAGTGAAAACTATAAAGAAATAGTAGCTGAAATGATTGAAAATTTCGGGGCGTTAGGGTGCAATATGCACTTGAAATTACATTTTCTTGACTCTCACGTTGACTACGTCCCAATCAACTTAGGAGCTTACAGTGAAAAACAAGGAGAGAGATTCCATCAAGACATCAAATAGATGGAAAGACGATATCAAAGGCGATGGGATGTCAATATGATGGCAGATCTCTGCTGGAACTTAAATAGAGAAGCAGAGAAAAAAGATGTGAAACGCAAAAGGAAACCACTTCTTAGATAGTTTTGTGATAAACGAGTCCGGTATAGCAAAAAAAATTAAGTGAGAAAGATGCTCTTTTAAAGTATGCATCCCAAAAACATGTAAATATAATGGTGTACTTTGTTTGCAATGCATTTTCTGGATTTGACTTTGACCTGACCATGACCCTGACCTGATCGGGTCAAATGGACCTCGGATTCGGAATCAGCGACCTCGAAAACGTATAGATATCATGGTGGTATCTTTCGCACATACAACTTCTTTTTACGTGGGGCTGTGTAATTATTCTGTCCAGATGAGCTGCAGGCCACAAGCATTTTCTTAAACATGCCATTTCTATGAAATTCATTGCAGTTACAGTTTATTGTCTGAGAATAAGTACCAAATTTTATGAAAAACATGTTTTGGAAAATGCCCAGAGCTTCACTGGCTGCTAGTTCAGTCTGTCAGCTTTATGTTCTTCTGCTTCTCGGCCAGTCGAATTAGACAATCGAAATGGATTCCGTACGGATTATATGTGGGATTCATGAAGTAATTTTGTACGAATTACCATACGGATTCCGTACGGATTCAGTACGGATTCCGGACGGAAATCCGAGAGGAATCCTTATGGAATCCATGTGAAATCCATATCGATTCCATATGGACATTTTCAACCGGGTGGGCATGTAAAGAATCGAAATCTAAGGGATGTGTACTAAAAAGTAGACAATCCAGAGGTGTGCATTTTTCAGAATATAATATATGTTATCGCGCGTAGAGAAAATCAAAAGAGTGCGTTTTTTCAGACAAAAAGATCTACACGGATTGAATTGTAATATTTAAATCATTTTTATTCTTTAATAACTATTTGAAAATTTGAGTAATCAACTTGAAATTCTTCTCAAGTATGTCTGACATATATGTGTAAAAGTATATCTTCATTAGGTTTGGAAAAATTGCATTTGAAATAAGAATTTGGGTAAACCTACAGCGCCAGCATTTTGCACACAACAAATAGTTATATATAATTAGTTGTAAAAGTCCAGAACCTGGATATCTACCTGGGTTTAACTGAAATTCTAGCCTCGAATTCCAGTCAAATCCACCTGGAATCTACGTAGATTCCAATAACTGAAAATGCCGATGAATTTTTTCAACAGAATTCTAAAGTACTACTCGATACTTATCAGATCAGAATTAACAAATACTTTTATTTAAGTCGTGAAAAAAGCAGAATTTTCTTTTCCATTTAATTATTTTTGGCAATAAATTTACATTATTGTTTTGTACGCGTTCTGCACACATTCATACGTACAATTGTAACGTCGCGCGCCTTTCTATAGAAATTTTGAAATTTTCAAACTAAAATAAAAAGGGACTCCAAAGGTACTAATGAGACCAATAGCAGATAGATATGGGTTTCTTCCCTATTCTTCTAGGTTACCTACCCTAACAGTAAAAAAATCGATATCGATCGAGCGCGTTAGGTAAAATAGAGAATTTTTCCAAGAGGGTTTCGAGTTTTCCCACTCTCGCCCGATGGCGTCGCACATGCTCCGAAAATTAATTATATATATGTATAGATGCACATTATTTTCATTATTTAAACTCAAATATTTTAAACTATATTTCTTACAAATATTTAATGCCATGGTTTTTTCTAGAATAGCGCAGTCTACATTTTTATTAATCGCAATAAGGAAAAGCGTAAAATCATTTAGTTTGTGCACTGCAATATTTGCACGCAACAGAATTTACAATCAATCCGGGAATTCAAACAATTAGTATTGTGTTCCGGTACACATAATATTCACTACCTGAACCGGCAATTAAAATATGTTTGAAAAGCAGGTAGATAATTACGTATAATAGCAGATCAGTAAAAGCGTACACATTTATTTCAAATTTAAATTTATTCTCTAGTTTTGTAAAATATTTCGTGAATTAATATTAAATAAACATTTGTTAGAAATCTTTTGAATATTTAGCTTAGACTCTTCAAGTTGTATACAAAACTCAGATGACTGCCTACGTCACAAACAACGATGCTTAGACGCCCGCTGCACATGTGCAACCCATAAAAAAAGGGGAAGACAGATAAGATACCCTGCACTAAGCCTAAGATATAACTTTTTCTGGCAATAGAATTTTCCGCAGATTTAGCATGGGAAATAATATTATTTTCCTTTTAAATTCAATATTTCGGCAATTTAAGCAATTATGCCAACTTTTTATATAACAAACCGAACAATATTGCGGAGTGCTATTACTATGCCGATTTTCAATCAAGTAAATCCCGCTATTTTAGGAAAAATCAATATTTAGAAAATTATATTTTTTATAACTTATGTTAAATTAAACTATGCCATATTTTGAAATGCCATATAAAGCATAATTTCACATAGTTACATTTTACATTTATTTAGCGTATGTCTATTCTTAAGAGACTTTTTAGTTATAAACAACGTATGTGTTGTTTACAGCGTATTTAACTAATGTTTATTTAGTTATATATTTAGTTTATATTTTATAAGCGTCTAAAAATAACTAGAAATAAGAAAAACGACTGTTTTAAACAATGAGCGCAATATAAACTTTTAATTGCGAATATTGTTGCGAGTTTGTTTATTAACAATAATCGATTACATATACTTAATTCAAGGTAAGAAGTATAGTATTAATCAATGCTTAAGTTTTAACTTTTCAATGTTTAATATGTTTAAAATCAATTTACAAATGGCAATTTAAGTTAGTTATTAATTTAGTATAAATTTACATAATTCTCATTTTAGAGCAAAATCGAGCATATGAGATATTATATTTCTTGTACTCTTGTTTTGCGATAATCATAATTATTTAGTATGTAAGTTTAGAAAATAAGAAAACTGCATGGGAAACGTGTGAGAGCAAGGGAGATGACAGATGCGCTCTCTCTCACTTCTACACATTTTCTTATGCAAGCGCCAGTCCATCGAGGGTATAAAAGCGGAGCGATTTGCCCTGTGTCACGGACTCGTCTTCGACCCAAGCTCGGTGTCACACGTGTATTCCACACAAACTTAGAAATAAAATAAAAATTTCCAAATATACACGATTTTCAAACTTATTTCTACAAGCTCACATTATTTATCAAAGAAAAAAAAAGGGAATAAAGAACAAAAATTCATTTCCAAGTAAATTTAAATTTAAATTCATTTCAACAAAGGGAAATTTATTACATTTTAAAGAAAAATAAAATTTATTTTTATCGCAGAAAAATTTAAGAGTAAAAGCGAATTCGCACTCATAGAAATTCAGAATAAAACAAAAAGAAAAAGTAAGAATAAATTTTTATTCAGTAAATATTTTTACCTTTTATGCATGGAAACTTTGTAATTTCAAAATTAAAATAAAAGCACACTTAGACCATCTGAAAAGATAGGCTGAAGTGTAATATACACTTCTAGACCATCTACACAGAAAGGCTTGAAGTAGTTGCTATTTCAATAAATAAAAAGCACACTTAGACCATCTGAGAAGATTGGCGAGAAGTTGGAATAGTCTTACTATACACTTCTAGACCATCTATACAGATAGGCTTGAAGTAGTCGCTAGAAATTACCTACCTATAAACAAATCCGGACCGTTTAGCAACTGCAAACTGGCAGGATTGTTTATCCAGGATAGGTTGTTAATACATGGTTTGTAGCCGAAATTAACAATAAAATCCCTACTGCTAATAATAGTGGTTCTGGTTTTATTAACTAACTATTGGTTAGAGCCAGTATTAAATATAAAAGGGCCACACCTGAAAATCGGCACTTCAGCCGAGAACCTGAGATCGGGAGATATTTCAATTCAAGATTTAATGCAAAATTTAAATCAAAACAAAAATCTAATTTCAAGCTATAAATTTCGGGAAAGTAAAAATCGGGTTAAATAAATATTAGTTACTAAACCACATCATAATTTCTGATTCAGTCAATATTTCACGCGTTTCAAATGCACAAACGCTC
>UELU01107911.1:0-15614 GCA_900490025.1 Megastigmus dorsalis
AGTATGATTGATGTTAATTCACTTTCAATATAATTTTGAACCAAGTAAGAATATACTTAAAATTAAAAGCTTTTTTTGAGCGAAAAACAAATCTACTTATGGTTACAAAATTTCATCTGATCTTGAGATGACCATAAAAAATGGAATGAAATCTCGATCCTCTTACAGATAGAGGAATTCATCTAGCTGCAGACTTCTGTATAATTGAGTCAAACTTTAATTTTTAGAAGCTAAATTATTTTATGCTTGAAAGAAAAACATCGGGATTTTGAAGGGAAACCCTGTTCATTAACCGCTAGCAGAAATTATTTCATTGCAAGTGGTACTTATTCAAGTTGAATTTTCTACTTGCTTCCAAAAATCATTTTTTTCAGTGAATAAATAATATGTACTTTTATATGTGACACAATATAAAATGTATATTTGACAAGAGCTTAATAGACGATGCGACTATAAATAAATAAATTAAATAAAAAAGAATTTTGAAATGTATAATCACTTTTAATAAGTATCAATACAGGGATTAAAACGAAACAAAATATATTATGTATATCTTTTATTTTACAAGGTATATAAATTAAAAATGTAATATGTAATATGTAATTTGTACGCCATCTATAGTAACTTCCAATCGCTTTTAATTAACATTTTGGATTAATTTAGCTGAGATTATTGTTTATCAATAAAATTTTCAATTAATTTTTTTTCAAACTGTTGTTTTAATGTTAATAACATACTAAATTAATGAACTACTTGGACATTATTTAACTACGTAATTCGCCGTGTACATTCTGTTTACATTTTTTGCCCACCACAACCCGTAAATTTAAAGTTGCGTTTCAACAATGAAGTACTTAATAATTAACTTTTTCTTTAGCAAAAGTATTTGCGAGATTTTTTCATTAAGAGTTTGATTTATAACCGTAAACTAATTACCGAAAACATAAATATATTTTCTTGTAAAGTTACAAATTTATAAAAATAAGTTTATGTGCAGACTATTTTTGAATTTTTTATAATATTCGTACATTTATTAATAATTCAAAATATTAAATAATACAACAGCCAAGCGATGCCTTAAATCAACAGAGAGATGCGCGTATTAAAAACCAGGACGCAGGTATAGGAAAAGGTGTCACACAAACTCGACACTGCGCGACAAGCATGATAAACAAAAAAGGGAGACCGAGAGAGAAAAAAATCAACTTCCACCTGCAAAATGTATTACACACCCTAAAAGTACGCATATAAATCACTGAACAATAAACAATATCTATTTATCTAACTCTATCCGTTTATTTCTCTCTTTTCCCTTCCGCGGACGGAGCGCGAGCCGTTGATCTCTGCAACGTCAAAAAGATTTAAACGAGTACACAGCCTGGGCGAAAAAGAGTATAGCGAGTGGGAAAAAATACCGAGGGACAACCGAGAAAGGGAGCAAACGAAAAAGTGCAAGAGAGAGAGAGAGAGAGAGAGAGAGAGAGAGGGCGGGGGAGAAAGAGGAAGGAAAACGGATATGTAGAAGGTACATAGGAGAGGAAAAAGAGGAATAGCCCGCGCAGAGTCTTTTTGATCGATGTTGCGCGGGGTTGGGCTTTTTGTTCGTTTTGGTCGGTCGGATTCCTAGGGGAGTTGTATAGCGCGGCCCGCCACTACCGCAGCACTATACAGCAGCAGCAGCATGCCGGCGTTGCTTGCCAAAGCGCCTTGCGCGCAACTGTTGCTCGCCAACTGCGAATTGTTTTGTGGCACAAACGCTTGTCGGACGGCTTTGGTAAAATGCTTTTCAATACCTTTCCTTCCCTCGCCCCATCCATTCCCTCCTCTCTCTCTCTCTCTCGCTCTCTCTCTCTCTCTCTCTTCCTCTGCTGCTACTGCTTTGATGCCGTGCGAGCGCACTGCGAGTATCTTAACAAAAAGAACTTTGCCCATCATCCACAAAAGCAGAGACGCACTCGTTTTAATTGCATGTAACAAATGCCGCGGCCGAAACATTTTCCGCTTTAAACTTGCTTAATCATGAAAACATGCTGTTTCACCAATTGAATGTGCTGCCTTTCTCATCAACCTTCTTCTGCAGCGCGCTGTGTAGGAAGAAAAATCGATAGAGAGCTTATTGCAATAATTAAAATGCTTCATCGACAGCAAGTATTGTTCAAATGCGGCTTTTAACTATTCCTAGCTCTGAAAATCAAACTTAATTATTCAACTTATGAATCATTTCATCTCCTCTCGCCAAATAGGGGTTATTGGGTTCAATTATAAACTTAATAATTCTTGATCTATTTTGATGCTAGATGAAGTTAATATATTGATACTGAAAACTAATAGTATTGTCTAGACTCGCTGACAGAAACACTTGTTTATTAGGGAATTAAAACAATATTAGTTCTTGATCATCTTTTGTAAGATAGGATATTTAAGTATTATTATAATACCAATGCAATCTTTAAAATATGAAAAACTGTTAAAGTTTAAAAAAATTGATCCCTTATACATAAAGGTATATATTTGAATATTGATTTGAATCAAGTGTTGTAATTTTGCCCCAATTGAAAGCGTCACTTCTTTTTATACTTAAATGATGATTCTGGTTTTGTTAGTTCACTCGTATGACTTCATTTTTTTCACCCTATAGTTGGAATCTTTCCTTATTCTGCAAAATATATATATGAAAATATTGCAGCAAGAGAAGAAAAACTTTTTGCATTTAAGGGATATTTTTTCGCGAACCCACAGTAATCCTGTAAGTTTTTGTGGCTTTCAGTGTAATGGATTATTGGGTAAGAATGTGAATCTTATACACGTAAGAACTTTCTTTTTTTTTTACTTATTTGAAGAAAGTTAGAGATGTCACAGGAATTGATGTAGCTTACTTCTATAAGTTTTTAAATAGTTTTTCACTAACGGAAAATAATCGAACGTATCAGTAGGTAACAATTTTACTAGATTTTGGAAGACATAATAAAGTTTAATTAGTTTAAAAATTACTATTTCCATTATAAATATTCTGCATGTTGCGTGCACTCATCGTAGCCATTGCCAATAAAGACACTTAGTCTCTTGGTTAAGAATTTTGTTATCTTTATGTTCTATTAATTTTGTATGGTTAAAGCTTTGATGGAAAAAAAATTAATGTAATTAAATATATTTTACCAATTTACTGTCAGCAATTATACTTTCATTCAAATTATTCAAACTAAAATAAAAATATTTATATTTAAAAAATGTGTAAAATAGTATGAAATTCATTGGTTGTAAAAGATAGGAGCTTTTAAAAGCAGACTCGTATTTTTCAAGCTATATTGTGTTTTTCCAACTGTATTAACTGAACGCTGTCGAAAAATTTTACTAAAAAACACACGCTCAGTGTTTGCGTTTAGTGAAACAGCTTCTAAATTGGTTTGTCAGAACAAACAGAGAAATACATTTGTATAAAAGCTTGCAACAGAGTATACACACTTGCACTGTAAAAATAAAACATTTGCATAACAGGAGAAGGCAACTCCAGAAACAAACCAAAATTTCAGAAACTCACACAAACTTGAGTATTTATTCATAAGACAACCGTGACTCATTCTCTATTCAATTTGAAGGCTTGTCAAACTTTGCTAGTATTTACGTGAGCTGATAAACACTTTCGATTATCATAAAGATTATCGATATGTTTCAAAATACCTTTGTAGATTCAAACATTTATGTTATACTGTGCACTTTGTGCATTGACTTTACCGCTAAGATCAATCTATAATTAATAAAATAATTAATTTTTTATGAATTTATGCCTGGTCTCTTTATTGAATTTCGCACTAATTATAATTATAGCATTCGGTATACTTTTTACCTTTAGTTTCATATCCACTGAAGCTGACAATTACATTTTCAATAAAGGGTATAACCTCGGTAAAAAGCAAAGATAAGCCACATACTGATTCGTAAACCAATCGCAGCGTGTGCCGGAGCAACTCTTTACTCATCGCCTCCGCGACAAAACAAGAAGATATATATCACGGGAGCGAGCTTTCGCGCAAAGTGAAGCAGTAGCGGCAAAGTCCACTCCGTGATTAACGTATATACGCGCGCTCACTCTAATAAAAACATCAGAGCAATACGACCCATCGGTACAATCCTCGAGGGCACACATCTCTTAGACGTGTGCGCGCGCTCCCGCAAAACACATAACCCCGACGATATAATCAGTGCAGTGAGCGAGAGAGAGAGAGAGAGAGAGAGAGAGAGAGAGAGAAAGGGATTCGACGACAGAAATTGACGAGCGGGAGCAGCAGCCTGCGGAATATTAATCGACTAACCTGAACAATTCGCCACTCGCGCACCACTGCCACTACCGCCGCCGCCGCCGCCGCCGCCACCGTTGCCGCCGTCGCCCTTTGTCCCGCGTTTAGCATACTGATTTCATAGCGAAGCGCATAGCGCCCATCCCTTCCCCCTTCCTCCCTCTCTAGAACACACATATATACAGACAGAGACAGAGTGGGAGAGCAAGGCATCTTTATGCACGCACGTGCAGCGTCGAAAGACACACAGAGCCACTCCAGTGGAGCCCAACTCTCTCTCTCTCTCCCGCCATCCCACACATTCCCGCATGTATTGCGGCTAGGTAAGCGAACCGCGTATACAGAGAGATGAAAGAGAGATAGACCCTGTACGCGTGGGTGTTTGTGTGTGTGTGTGTGTGTGTGTGTGTGTGTGTGTGAACGCGGATATTCGCTCCACATACTGCGCGGGGATGTGTGTTTGCATGGCTAAAAGCGCCGTAAAGCCGGGACCGAGACCAAGAGTGGGTATATAGGGAAATTGTGCCGAGCGAAATGGTAGAAAATTAAACGTACGTGATGTATCATCACCTATGGATGAATATCGAACCTAATTAGCTGCGGTATATATTGACAGTCTCGCGAGGGATATTATTTCGAATCGACACTATACACAGCTCCTATTATACGCAGACCCTTATTTTTGCTTATCGTATAATTGTTTTGTTTAAATGCGGTGTACTTCTTATCGATCGATCTGTATGGGATTTGACGGTTGCGGGCGAGTGTGAAATGTGCAGTATTTTCGCGATTGTGTGTATAATGTGGCTTGGAAGCCCTCGGCACGTGTAATACACTCGCTATGCGATTAAGCGCGGCGCGGATATTAAGAATCGATTTGTGAAGAAATTCGGATTACTGGTCTAATTAATTCTGTGCTTAAAGCTATATTCGATTTGAATATTACGTGCGAGGAAGATGCGAAATGAGATTTATTTTAAGCTTAACATTACAAGTGAAATTAGCAACAAAAAGAGCCTTTCATTACATTGTTATTTTATTAATATAAGATTATTATAATTAATATGATATTGATATATTTTGTTCACCCTTTACGTGAATACACACAACTACATTGCAGGAGAATCGAAAAACGCGCATATTTTCATGCAAATTCGCATAGATAACACGAATGATAATTTATGTAAAAGAACGTCATTAATAATAATTTATCCAGTTAGTTTATTAAGAACTATGCTGGGTTTAGAATCCAAATATTATTCAGCTTCATTCTTGAAGAGGAAATATTATTATTAATACTAACGAGGAATACTTACAAGGTTTGAATTACAAATAAAGTAGACTTCGCTAAATTGCAATTTCAGTGTAAGTATATGCAGTGGTTACTAAAAAAAAACAATTAAAATATAAAGATCAAGACTTTTAAGTAATTTGCAGCGCTAAATTACAAACAAATATAAACTATAAAATATTTACAAAAATTAGATTTCATGTAAAATATGAAATAGAAAAATATTTATCTATAGTTGCATTGTTTTGCGTATAAAAATAATCCGTATGGAATTTCAAGTCGCAGCTCATCCGTATGAATACTGATAAAATTTTTTTAACCAAAAAAAAATCACTTTATGAAAGTAGTAACGGACAAATTAAACGAATTTGCGTCCTACCATGTACTTGGCACATATCTAATTATGCACTTCCAACTGTACTACACAGCATAGTTTAGCATTGCGTTTGACATTCTAATTTATCAGTTAGCAATCTTGAAAGTTGTATTTTTTTTAGTTTAAGAATCGATGAGTGCGTATTTCTAAATGTGTTTTTTTTTCTTGACACACTTAGAAAATTATAACGGCATCCAGTCGCAGAAATAAATATTAATTATTCTAAGAAAATGACGGTCGCAAATTTGCAAATCTGGTACTCACTTTTTCCATTCAATAGTATAGATCGTTGCCCATTTGATGACTTATTAAATTATATATCATCGGCAATCGAAATACTCGCGCAAAAATCTAATCTCCATCGAAAAAAGTTCATCGCAGCGAATACTTGCAAAGCATGCGCGTGCACGAAGATAAGAAATGCCGCGTCGTCACACTTTCAACAATAATATTGCAATGTGCAACACACATAGTCAAACAAAAAGCTACGAGACAGTCACCGCGCAGCAGCAGCAGCAGCAGCAACAGCAGGAACCGTATATACATATACATGCATATGCGGGAGGGCTCAGGCTCACTACCCTACTTCTGGCTCTCGCTTTCGCCCCGCAGATGTTCCCTCCCTCGGCTCGCTAACAGGCGGCCGGGCGACCGAGCGCGAGCGAGCGCCATGTGAAATTTAATTAACCCGATTGACTCTCTCGGCTACAGGTCCACAGCAGCAGCAACGCCGCCGGTGGCAGTGGTGGTGGCGATGATGGCGGTGTGCGCGAGCGAGAAACATCGAGAAAGGAAAGGGACGACGCGCCTGCATGTATACCTGTATATGCGTTATAGAGGGACAGAGAGGGAAGCTAGAGCTAGAAGCTGCAGTAGCCGGTGCGCGGCGCGGCATCTGCCGAGAGTCAATATTTGTCATCGGCCTACTAGCACTATTATGTGTCGCTCGTTGCGTTGTTATTGAGCGCGCCAACTATCATCAACCCTAAGCGTTGTGTATATGTGTATGCACGCATCTGTATATATATATATATGTATATGGATACACATTTGTGTATATGTATAATACATCTGGGGCATGAGTGTGTGCGTGTGTCTAGATTTATCTGCATTTTCGATCGCGAGCCAACCTGTCTTTCTACCATTTTACCTCTAACCGTTCTATCGCCGCTCGCCCCGTTTCCTTCTTTCTCGCGGAAATTTTCTCGCACCTGCAGCCGGCCATGAATATACTCGCGGATAAATGTTGCAAAAAGCCGGGATTTGTTTTGTAGGTTTATATGCTGAATTTCATCGTTATCTATACTCGGCGGATTATTAAGCAGAATTAACTGGTAAATGTTTTTAAATGCATGACTTATATATATATATATGTTATCGACTTTATTAATTATAATAATCGCTTGATTCATTTTCTCCGAAAACGATGTATTAAAAATGCATTGGTTCATAATACGTATATTAAATTCAAGTCACTTAGAATAAGTCTGAAAATTCTGTACAATAATGATGAATTTCATTTACGCAGTAGCTCAACTCACTAGCACGGTGAGAAAAATTTCCCGCAGATTACCTGACAAGTCGCTGCAAAAGAGCTTAACGTGTGAAATACAAACTGATAACTTAATTCTATGTTACAGCCTAATAGGAATCGATTAAGCAAGATTATGAATAACAGAGCAAAAATATCTACCGGCTATAGAATTTTTTAATCTAATTAACACCATATATAATAATCAAATGCTTTTCGAATTACTAGCGAAATAATGTAAATTGCGATACAAGTGTAAAACAAAGCACGAGGAATAATATATTTTGAAATTAAACTTGGATGTTCATTATAACGCAGCCATGTAAAATACAACAATGAATTAATTCAGTGTTTTTTAAAAGCTTGGTACAAAAATATCCAATGTGTTAATCGCTGCCACAACAAAACCGCGTGCCGCTAAACGTGTGTAAACAACAAAAGAAGGCACTTTATAATTCTTTCGCAGGATTTACGTTTAATAATCGCGCGTTATACTTCGACACTCGGAGCTCGCGAGTATGCATTTATATGGAAACGCAGTTAATTAGAAAAATACACGCTGACGTCTTCCTCAGAGACGCGGGCGCTGTAAAAAATAGCGAGGAAAAACGCGCCGCTGCTATATACGCACAAAGAAACGCGGTAATAAAGTGTACAGGTTGTCTTTTTTTTAAGCAACTCCCTGGAGCCTTATATATATACGCTCATTTCGCAAAGTCACAGCGCCGCTTGAACAGAGAAATAGAGAGAAAGAGAGAGAGAGTGTGTGTTCTTTTTTTTCGCAACGTCTATGTGCAAAGGAACAAGCTAACGAGAAATCAAGTTTCTCGTTATTCGCAAAGCTGACTATATAGTTATACGCCAGGCACCGAGAATGTAAGTAAACACATGTCGGGCGCAGAGTAGAAGAAACGATTATCATTTTTTCGCCATGGTCCCTCTTGTTTCTGTACATGTGGAAAAGAGGGAGAGAGGTAGCTAGATAGATAGAGAGCGAGAGGGAGAGGGAGGGAACGAACGAGTCCCGCGCGTTAACGTTCGACACTGGCAGATTGCGGATCGGGGCATTGAAAAACGGCAGGGATAACGCCCACCTCTCGCAACACATCGAGCTATAGAATCGAACTCTCTCGAGTCGAGGCTATTGCTATATATACCGCTGTCGGTGCAGCGCGCACATGTGATTTCTTTCTCCTCCCACCTTCTCGTTTTCCCTATACATTTGAATTATTCTTTCTTGTCGGCTCCGTTTGTCGCGCTTCTTTTTTTATTTTTTTTTTTCAATTTCATCCTGTATACTTCACCCTCTTTTTCCTTGCTCGCCGCCCCCCGTGCGTGCTTCAGATCGCCAAGATCAATTTACGCATTTATTCACGTTTTTTTTGCTATATATACGGCGCGTGGGATCGCGACTCTACACATAGGCATGATTCGTTCAATTTTATTGACGCTAAGTCTATAACGGCTTCATTATTGGTGAGGTAAATCATCGATGCAAATTATACATGAAAATTATTATATTACGTAATAAATATTGCAGAATTCTGTACGATGAATGAATAAGTATTATTTATCATATCAATTAAAACACAAGTTTTTATGTAATATATTTATTGAATGTATTTACCATATGGATTTACTATATCAAAAAAAAAGTGAAGGAAGCTCGCTTTATTGTGTGAATCCACCTGTTGTATGCAAAAAGTAGTCAACGAACCGGTGGATTCCTGCAGTACCGGCATTTGTGTCGTCAATGTCGGCTTGTACATATAGCGTGTAAATATACGTGAGCGGCGTTGGCTCAGTATGTTAAGGAGCGCGTCTCGGAATCCTGAGGTCGTGCAGGTTTCCATCTCCGCGTTTGCGTAATTTCATCCCTAGCCTTACAATTCCTTAATAATAATAGTCCCTTGTTATACTTTGCAATGCAACGCTATAAATATATATTTATAATGGTGAGAAACAGTTGAGTAAGATATCTATATGGTAATGAAATAACACAGGGTCTATAGAGCGTTAACGTATACGAAATTATTCAAAAACATTGATCCCTTCCTGCGTAAAAATATTTTACATGCCAAAGAAATGTATAATTGCTTATACTGTGACTGCACGTGAGCTGTATGTACATAGGAAATGTATTGTTCGATTAGTTGGTCGTATATTGCTAACTGTTCCAGCGATATATTGGCAATACAGAATAGCATACAAATTTTTTTTACGTGGGGAAGACAAGTTGAGAAATTCTTGATGGGAAATTAGTGTCTGTCTATACTCATCTGTTTCCACTTCCCCAATAGCACATTCAACTCGGACTTTTTTAAAATAGTTTCCTTCAAGTGTGGTCAATTTATTTCATATACACTTGAGCATAGTACGAGCTTCGTAGTAGATTTCCCTTCTGATTTGATTATGAGCAGGTATATAGAGGTATAGGTTTGGGCATCCGCTGCACGAAAAAAAAGCTTTAAATGTGTCAACCAAAGCCCTGCCATCCATTGACTGTGATTGCTATCACCAAAGCTTTGGAAGGATGATATTTGTCCATAGACTTTGGTTGTGGCGTCCAAAGCTTTGGATCTCACAATCAAAGTGTTTCTTCGGTGCATCAATATTATTTACAAAGCGTATACATGCGTACTCTTCTTGCGAGCCTCAAACGAAACATATATAAATGTCTGCCGAAATTTCTCATATATTCCCTTTTACCATCGCAGCCATAGCCTCCCTCCTTGTCCTTCCTCGCCGCTTCAACCGCTTCTTCCTTGTCACTATGGGACATGCGACCTATTATCGGTCTCAGCTTCTCCATATTCCGACCGACGCGCGGCGGCAACCGTTATACCGAATGTACGCGAGTCCGAGAAAGAGAAAGGAGCGGAAACCAGATAAAGGGAGAACTCGTATATACACCCCACAAAAAAACCTACATTATACACACACAGATACACACATATATATGTATACGTATATATATATATATATATATATTATGTATTGGTAGCTCGAAGAACGGCAAGCCACCGCCGAATCGTAAAAAGAATGTGGGCATAAAATGAAAAATTGCGTGTTTCCTCGTTTCTCCGAATAATTGAAATGTGCACTGAGAGAGAGAGAAAGAGAGCGAGAGCGCAGCGAAAGTATAAAAGAGGTATAGAGCTCGGGAGCGTACGACGTCGCGTCTCTGCGGCGACGGCCCGGATTTTCAACTCCGCTCTCGCGCGGCTTCGGGAATTCATTTCACGCTGTGACGCCACCGCAACGCTCTTTTCTATATAACTATATTGTACTCCAACTGGTCGTACTATACTCTGCGCACATATAACCCAGAGAGTGAGAGAGAGAGACGGGGGGGAGGTAGAGTAGCGCAGAGGAAGAAAAAAATGACAGCGAGCTGCATCTGCCCGGGCCCGTACTGCTCTCCTCTCCTGATGCATATCTCGCGGCAAAGGAAGCTCCGCCGGCGGCGGCACAACGCTACTATCATATACTGTAGCCGCCGCGCTCCGCTCTTGGCTTTAAACCAAACGCGCGCACTATAGTTTGATTAATTTACGCCTCGCCGTGGCCCTTCCGTCTGTCCGTCCGTCTGTCTGTCTCTCGATGCACACACTCTCTCTCTCTCTTTCTCTCTCTCGTGGCGTAGAAGTACGTATATGAGCTGAGCTACAGTGCGTACGAGCGCAACGGCAAGAAAAAAGTCCAGCTGTGTGTTGTGCGTATATATATATAACGACAGCATCCCCTCGAGTTTGGCCATGGTTTTAATTTCCATCTGTATAAGTGTGTGCTCGCGCGCGTGGGTGCAGGCTAAAAGCTTTCGTGGAGAAACAATAGTTATATGTATATTAGGAGGTCGCCCCTACTGATGGTATAGCGGTTTAGTCCTAGATATTGGGTCCTTTTTTTTCTTCGTGGTGGACATTAGCTGGTGATAGTTACGCGTCATATATAAGTCGGAAGGTGACTAACCGCGTTGCGCTTCGCGCGCGTGAATGAAAGAATGCGCGTGTTATCTGAGAAAATATGAAAAATACCTATATGTAGTCGTGTTCTGTCTAAGTATAGGTATAAGACGACGAATGTGTTTTGTTTGTGCTATGCACATATGTGTACACAATCATCGGAATTTATGCTATTCGCAAATACGTTTCACTCGTTCATTTTCTACATAAAGGATGTTTATTTTTTTCATGGAAGTTGAAAATTCTTAGAATACAGGCTACTCCTCTATCTTGATTATTTCTGTCATTTAAAGCATTCTGCATTCGTGAGAAACATCGAACAGCGTGTAAGTAAGATATATTAAATCGTTTTTTTTATACTCATCAGCATTCATCGCCGTTTTATCAAAAACTTCTGTAGACACTTTCCACAACTTTCCCGCGAGATTATACACGCAAGTAAAGTCGGCTCCCGGCCTTTTTTTGCATTTTAGGTGACTATATAATAATTTGTAAGTTCTGTTTTTATGCTGAATTTTGTACCCAAGGGTATCCTTCTACCTACTGCAACGACGATAAGGAAAGAAATTTCATGCAAACAGAGCCTTGAAGGATGGACGAAATTTCTGCTTATCCTTCAATTTACCCGTAAAATGGTAAGCAATAAAAAAATCGCTGCCAATTTAGTGGCACTTAGCTTTCTTAAACTTAATTATAGCTGCGCGCCTTAATATCATTTTTAAACTTCAGTTATTATTAATATTAAATGTAAAATATATTCTTTAAATTTTATATCATCCTATTTTATTTGTAATTAAATTGTAAATAATATATTAAAAACTAATTATTTCGACTTTAAAAAAACCACGTCTGAACTTTTTGGTATCACGAAATCGCATATGAAACCTGAATGATTTTATTAATTAGCTTTTGTACGTGAAATTTTTTAAATATGAATCGAAGAATAACAATATTGAGAATTTCAAAGTTTACAAATAGCAATGCTATTATAACATTTGTTATATTTGTTATATTTGAACTCTTTTATTCGCAACCTTCTTTTATAAAATAAATACATTTCTACAGTACACAACCATGCTGATGATATATTAGAATACTATTTCAAAGCTGATCTAGTCGACAATATTTTAATTTCTCATTCATTTAATGAAGTTAAATCTACACAACTAGGGTTTTTAGTAAAAAAATTAATTATCAAAAACAACGATCGACCCACCCGAGCCAAAATCTAAGCGTAGGTACTCTTTTACTAATCTCTTTCAATTTTGTTCCTATTATCACTCCGAGATGGACACTGAATTTAAATATTTTGTTTTCATCACTTGATTTAATTTTATTATTATTTTAATTATTATTTGCTTACAGAATATTTTTTTCCAAACTTCGATTTTCGAAAAAGAGACGCTTATTTTTATGTATAGAAATCCTTAAAGAATGTTTCGCTGCGCCTGTGAAAGCAAATTTTTTTCATGATTACAAAGAATTTCAATACAATTATTTTGTAAGATAATTAAAACAATTTTTAATTATTTTTCACTCTGTATATGTGTGACAATTTTATTTATGCATTTTTTTCTGTTTTGTATTAAAGTGTTAGAAATACGGGTCTTATTTTAAAAGAACACATTTCGACATATATGGGCGAACTTTACAGCTTTGCATGGCTATAAATTTTCTACTAGCTTTTATAGGTGTATAAAATTTACTTTGATCAATTTGAGATATAAAAAGGACACATTCATTTGAATTTGAAAATGACATTGAGATCTTCTACATTTTGAATAAATTACAAAGAATATGAACTAAGCTTCTGTTCGATATACAACACAAAAAGTTATTACTTTGAAATCAATGTACTCAAAATATCGGTGTACTTTATCTCGACGAAAAATGTTATAGGAAATACTATAATATAGAATACTACTGCAGTGATAGAATGTAAAAATAAGAAAAAATACTCTAAGCAGTATTGTGATTGTGAGTATTGTTATTATTGCTACCCATAGATATTTTTATTCATCCTAGGACTGAGAGAAAGATAAAAGAGGATTTATTCAGACCGAATTATATTGATTTACAATTAGCGAGTTGTATTTGTATCAAATTCTAGATTTGTTAAGTTATCGATAAATTGATTTGATATAAATAAATTCTTTTCCCAGTATATAAATTATTCTAATTTTATAATACAGAGAATCTTTTTATATGTGGAAAGTTACGAAAAGAATGGAATTTTATCTAATTAAAAGACATTCTACAATAGAATGTATACTTAATCAATGTTAATGTTTAGAAACAATATTCTGAAAACTTACTTATTTAGTCGCAAATACAAGTATACAATATACACAGCGCTGCTTCTGCAATAACGCCTGTACACAGCACCAGATGTGTTCCCAATAAGAAAATCGTTATCCTACGCATGTACTTCAATAAAGCAGCCCTTGCCGTGGATACATTCATTCCTCGCTGGCATAAAGAGCGACCACCGCCCAGCTTCTTCCAATCGTTTCTCCCACACCTGGGCGCGCAAACGCATATATATATATATATATATATTTACGTTATGTATGCTGAACACAATTTATTTGTGCAGAATTGCTCGGGCAATATCCAAGTATGCACAACATATATAGAGCATATGTTCAAACGATGCGAAAATTCGCGATAGTACGATAAAAGCATAATTGGATTGCACAGTCTAACTGCGCACACAGGAGGTATACACACGCGTCTATACTTGACAAGCACACGTATATACCGACGTGTGCTGTTGCCTGCCGAGCGACAAGGGAAAAAGAGAAAAAACGCTTGGCATCCGTCCGCGCAAAATCCGCTATCCTTTTAACGCCAAACAGCCAGATCATGCCAAATCGCCGCAACCACCAACTCCAAGCCGCACCTCCTCTCTCTCTCTCTCTCTCTCTCTCTCTCACTCTCTCTCTATTTTTTCTTTCACCCGCCCATACGGAATTATAACATATCTCACTCGTCCCAGACGCTATATATCTTCGATCCGCGGCTCCATCATTCCTACACGCCCTTCCACGCTCTTTTTCGCATTTTATAAGCGCGAATTTTTCCAGTTTCTATCTCGGCGCGCCTGCGACGTGCGGAATCGACACAACGAGATTTCCCGTCAATCACTCCATCGCAACCGAAGTGTATATAAATGTATCAGCACGGTATCCCGTGTGTGTACATTCGACGCGAACGACTGTACGAGAGAGAGAGAGAGAGAGAGAGAGAGAGACAGTTTAGCGGCAAGGGTGTATCGTATAATGCGCTACAATCAAATTTCACGCTGGCTTGACAAACAAAATCGAAATTCAGTGAGCGGCTGATCGAATCGAAAATCAAAACTCGCGGTTTGCTCCAGTTTCCCCTGTAACTCGTCAAAATGCTATACGGATCTTGTGTATATTTCGAGTTCTATATTGGTTCGAATTATTGTTTCGAAAGAGAAATTAAAGACTTTAGATTAGATGGGGATACTGTCTGTAAGGCTCCAACAATTTAGATCAGAGTAGCATCTATACGGAATCCTTAATCCTGCGCACTCTAAAGTTTTGTGCAACCCGAGATTTTCTACCGATCTCGGATGTCCTATTCTATTTCCTCTAGTTTAGGGAGAGTTTCGGGATTGGCAAAACTGTAACAAATGGATCCTACTTGAAGAAAATTCTTCACGGTTTAAGAGCTATTTCTACTTTTAATATTCATCAATTCTCATCCGGTATATTATTGTTATGCAAGCTACGAGCAAACTGTTTGTGAAATTGAAGCGATGATACATAATGTTGATACAAATAAAAATGAAATTATAATGTAATTTTTATAATTCATTCATTGCGGCTATGTTTTTTGGGTAAAATTTGTAGCAGTTTTTAGAAACAAATGTTCACACCGTTCAAAGTAGGGGAAGGTGGGTCTAAATGGGCAAGTTTTTTTGAGAGCTTTGGTATTTTTTATAAAAAACTTATTTTTCATTCTGGCTGGTTCAGATGTATTAAGATACGCCTCATAAATAAAATTCTGTTGCGTAATATTCATTATTTATTAATTTTTTTTTAAACGTTATCTTCTTAGGAAGGAAAAATACCCATTTTGTCCTACCGTTGGGGTGAAATGGGTTTTACTCTGACACAATAATAAT
>UELU01107917.1:0-11158 GCA_900490025.1 Megastigmus dorsalis
CCCCTACCTCCCCCTTTCCCCTCCTCCACCGACTCCTCGCGCCGCCGGTCCTAGCTTTTTCCCTCTTTTTGCGAGCGTGTGTTTTCGTACACGCCTGGCTCTCTCGCTCTGCACTCGGGCTCTGGAAATCGAAGTCGGGCGCGCGCACACACACATGCACGGCGCCCCGCAGCCGCGGCTGCTTCGCTTCCTGCACCCATATACATACGCGCACACGGGGAGTCGGGCAGTACAGCGGCGCTCGACTATATGCAGGCGGCCGCCTACATCGATAGGCGCTTTGACTGTAGCTTTGCCGAACAAGTACGCACTTCTCGCCAACACGTGCAAACACGGCGTGAGGCCTTTTTCGAGGCTGAACACGAGAAAACCCTAGCCCGGGCTGGCAGCGGCGACGGCGGCAGGGGCCGAGGGGGCGAGGCGCTCGACGAAAAGCCCGCCAGAGAGGTACAATGGGCCAGAGAGAGAGAGAGAGAGAGAGAGAGAGAGAGAAATAAGAAAACGCTACACACAGTGAAAGACAGTTTGTGGGGGAGGAGGAGGAGGAGAAGGAGGAGGACGCGCGATCTGGGTCGAGACTGGTCGACGCCGTCGTCCTGGCGCCAGGCGTCTCATCCTTCGAATTTCGGGAAAGAAAAAATCCCGGCGAGCTTTCGCGAAAGAGCGAACCAGGACGAGCAAAGCTGTATGAGAAAGAAACTCGGAAAGGGGTGCTCTTTCTTTTGCCTTGCTCTCGCTCTCCCCGCTTGCTTTTTTCTCTACCCCTTTGCTCCGCGCGCTTCCTTTCGCCCCCGCTCTCGCTCGCTTTTTATCTTTTCGTTTATTTGTCTTCCTGCGCGCACGAGAATTTCGTCCGCGAGCTGCACGAGGAAAACAAAAGTAGTTTATACGGGCGCCCACGAGATTACTGATATGGCTTTTTACTATTTTTTTTCTTCCTCTAGCTTTTTTCTGCTAATGGAGTTCTTGATGGTTATCTTAAATCCATTGAATTAGCTCCGCGAAATTCCCGTGAATCGAGTTGCTCGCGAGCATGGAAAATAAGGCATTCTCAAAAGCTTAACTGACTCTCTGGAAATATACCCTATCGATAACCGGCTATTACTGCATTATTTAACAATATTACTTGTTTTAGCTTCCGCATCTTGGGAATCATCCTCGAAGCGGGAAACTTTTTCTGCTTTGTCATTTTGCGTCGAGCAATTCTTTACGATCTACTTTAGTTGAAATAAATTACATTTATACATCTCGTGATCGATTTATCAAGAACGAAAATTCCAGTGTAAATGTATTTCTTTTGTCTGCGAATACCATTGATTTTATCCAAATAATGAATAAGATGTTATTTCTAATACCTATATAAGTAGGTACATATGAGAATAGCTATTCAACTCTTTAGTGTGAATGGTTTAATAGCCCGACTCAGTCCTCTAGAAATGATGCAAATACATTCACATGATTATTCATTCGCAAATAAATACATTCTGAAACTATTACTTTGAAATGGCTTTTTAGTTTTCCTTTGCCTTTTCTTAAAGAGCAGTAAGTTTAAAAAAAAATCAATAAACATGCTTTTGTTGGATACAGTTTGATTATTACGTAGCAAAAGAAAAGCGTATAGTGCGTTAATACCGGTCAAAGTCAACCTGCATTCGATGGTCTCTTTTAACACTAAACCCTGGAATATCTGGAATTTGTTAATATAAATTTTATCTCATCATATAAAACATTATATAGATTTAAATTTTGATGATAATTATTGCTTAATTAGGCATGATCATTACACAGATGTGCCTTATATATTTTTACGTTTTAATTGAAGCGTTCACACAAATGTATAACGTATATATGTGTGAATGATCTATAACTTTAAAATATATTTCATAATGGAAACAGAAAAATATAAAACAATTATAGCCTATTTTTAATGTTGTACATTTTTTTCTTTGAAAAGATGAAAGTGTGCTATAGCTATGAATTGTCGAATTACCTAATTTTTAACGCATAATATTGTATGGTAAGAGCTAAAGAAGATTTCGGTTAAGAGTCAAGCCAAAATTTTCAATAGATTAAAAGATATGAGTGTTTTTGTTGATTATACCTCAGTCCACTCGAGCGTAATGCATTTTTTTAAGATCATGATTTATTTTCTCAAAAATGGTGCTGTAAAAAGCCCCCAAATTTTTACCGTAATTTCATAATAAGTGGACGCACGGCACACGGCGCACGGTTTAATGTTTAAAATTTAAAACATATTAAATTTTCAGAATCTTGTAACTTTTTTCTTAGACTGACGAACTTCATTAACGAAAATGATACATATTTTTTGTACAGTAAAACTTTGCTGTATACAGAGAAAAATGTTTCACGAAAAAGTACAATAAAGTTTAAGAAAAATTACAATAAAATTCAAGAAAAATTACTAGTGCAGCATATTAAATTGCTAAAAAATAATAGTAAAATTAAAGTAAAATAAATACTATTACGTATATTATGAAACTTTTCCATACATGTGTAATTTTTAGCATTTTCTGTATTAATATTTTTTTTTAAAGAACCCATAAAAAATATTTATTTAAAAAGAGTTATTTGAGTTTAATCTGATTTCTTTCATGAAGTACTTAAACATTTACGTGATGAGATTTCTGAGGTGTTGTCGAGTTTTTAAGAATTCAACATTTATTTTATCGCATATTATTCCTTTAGATAATATTTCGCTCGCCAACCGAATAACCTTAAAACTAACGCTAACGTATATCATAATTATTCGCTGTTGTTGTTGACATCATTCACATTAAAGTACTTCTCTACGAAATAGCATATTACAAAAACTTTATACATTTATAAGATTTTTAAATTATTACTTTCAAAAATATTAACTTGAAATTGAGATTTACATTCCTATTGCACGCAAAAATACATTTTGTTGGGAAGTGAAGTATTAGGTTGCATTAATCAAGAATCCGTACCTGGAATTCTTAAGATTTTTTTAATAATATTAATAATTCTAGAATAGTACAATGGATTTAAACGTATAACGTTTTATTTTATTCGTATTTTCAAGTACTTTCCAAATAATTTTTTTAATTTAATTAGTATTTCATATTTTAAAATGTGTTTAAATGTTATTAGATATGGTATACACTTGAAGTTATTTTTAACTTTTAATTATTATTTTTTATATTTTAGTCAAAATATTATAGTCAAGAATCTCTTAAAGAGGTATGTATTCTATAAAACATATTATTATCGGCTTAACCAATTTTTATAAATTTGAATCCTTGAAATTAAATTTGCGGAAGCTGAGAGCCAATGAATTGGCAGGGATTTACACTGATAGTAATTAAGCTTTGTGCAGTATTTTCTGATATATACTCTGCCAATTCTAAAATCTCCGCAAGTGTAAAACTATCGAGGATAGGAGAGCACACAAAAATAATCACTTAGGGTTAGAATTAGTTTTCAGAAAATATCTTTATTTAAGAAAAAACATATGATGTACAGTCCGGTGTACAGTTGATGGAAATCTTAACAGTCCGAGCCTCTTGCCTGATCTTTAATCTCGTTCATATCTGCCCCTCTTGCTCTTCAACCTGATCGCATCGCCGCGGCGCATCGGCGACAAAAGCAATAAGTACCTTTAAAATCCAATTCAATAAGTCTTTAAAGTAGTTCTATCCCTTGACAACATTAGTCAAATTAGCATCTCGTAGTTTCCGTTTGACTCGTGTAGTTGAAAAGTAGGTTTGACAACGTCGCACCTTGACAAAATAGCTTAGCTGATTGTTTTGACTTCCGCGACATGACGACCATAACCTTACATGTATGCATTGTAGCCAGATCTTGCGAGTCATGGAGACCGACTCGAGAATAATGTTTTCACTTCAACTAATGATTTTATAATCAGTCTCATAAGCCATGAATGAGCTTTTAAAAGCTACGTGTATGTTTGCATATGGAATTCAGTCACAAGTTAAACAATTGCAGACATATCTAGTCAATCATTACTGTTTAAGATGCTGGCCAAGACATGAAATGTGGAATTACCCATAAGATGCCATGTCGAGTTTAATAAAATCAATTATTCAATGTCTTTTCTTCCTTTTCATGTAGCTTCGCGAAATTGTAATACGATCTTTTTGGCGATATTAGCTCACTGAGTACAAAATTTGACTAATTTCTGATCAATTATAAACAGAGAAATAACTCCCTTCAGTTTTAATAAATGGTGATGGTTTTCACTCTTAGAGTGATATATAGTTTTCGTAGAAGAAATAGCAAACGACAAATTTATCGATAATCGTTAAAATCGTTAAAGACTTGGGGAATCTAGGTGAAACGGCGCAGCTCTTAGTTGCGAGCGGAAAGAAGTAAGGAAGAAAACGGAACAAGTTGGAGAAAGGTGAAAAGGCTTGGCAAGGGCGCGAGAAGTCAAGGGTAATGGCCGCGAATCGGCGGAAACTCGGAAAGTTAGTTAGGTCGTAGGCGAGGGATCCCCTAATCTGCATAACCGAGCCCTACTCTCGCTCCCCCATCGCGCCACCCGCCGCCACCATTGCCGCGGGCTCTGGCTTGGCACTCGGGCACGCGGGCTTCGCTCGCCCCTGTGGCCTCCTTCGCGGCGCGCGCCCTCGCTGCTGATCCAGGGACGAACTTGGTCTCTCTCTCTCTCTCTCTCTCTCTCTCTCTCTCCCTCTCTCTCAGACGCTGCTCTGCTCAACAAGTGGTTCTCCAGTTTAGCGGCCAGCTTAGCTCTTCTTTAATTTCTTGCCTTGCCACCAAGTCTGTCGCGGCTCGGCGCCTCCTACTTACGCCGTTCATGCCGTGCGGCCCCGCGATTCCAGAAGAATCAATTCGGTGCAACAGAAAACCACTGCACTTCTCGCCAGTCTGACTTATTGCTCGGTTTTTCAGCAAACTTATTGCTGGTTGAAACTTGAAGTCCAACGTGTACCACTTCTCGTTAAAAAATTTTCAATCATACTTTTTTTTTTTTAACGTATAAATATTATATTAAATTATTTCGTTCCGCAGCTCCGAGACTTTTTACGAGCGGCAGCAGTTTCTTTCCTCATGCATCAAAACATTTAAAATATACTTGTATCCATTGTTTAATTATGGGGATATAGTTAATCACATGATTCTTTAACTATGTATACTATTAAATTATACTGCAAGCGTACATATATGGCACTTGGTTGATATATAAAGACTGAAAATCTTTAGTATCCCTTAAAATTTCTCTGTCGCCTGCAGGTATGTCTCTCAGCTACCTATTATCCATTCTATCACTTTTTGAATAGCAAATCACTACAATAACAATTAGAATTAGCATAAGAGTACATAGGTCGTGTGTATGTGTGTACGAGCACAGCTATACACCGTTGAAATGACACCGGCCAAGTAGATCCAAACCGAAGCTAATAAATATCAATCGCATTTATAAGCAAACAGTGCAAGCACTGCAAACACAGAACTCCACGGCTCAACCCACTTCCGTCGATTCAGCGCCGCACAAAGGACGAATATCTCATCGCGTGTTTATCCCGAAGCGCAGGGGCATCATCATAGGCGCGGGATTCAGTCGGCCGTGCCGCATTAAAATAGACTTCGCATACGATTAGAGCCTCGGCGCACTGTGGCAATAATACAGGCTGCTCCGCGTGTCGGTACCGTTACGCCGAGATGTCTGGCTCTCGAGTCTCCGTATAAAAGCTGGGCGCGAGACCAAGAAAGAGGAACTACCACCGAGAAGAAGAAGAAGAAGGAGGAGGAGGTAAAGAGGTCCTGGCGTCTAAGAAGGAGTCGCGCCACTCGAGCTCTTGGAATATATAGGGGCAATCCTGGCTGTGCGAGTATATAGCGCTAGAAGAAAAGCGGATCTCCTGCAGTCTTCCGGTCTGCCGCGCCCCGAAAAACCAAAACACAAATAATATTGTTGCACCGCTCCACCGCAACGCGCCGAGAGATTCCGGCCCCGTATTACACACAGGCGTCGCGGTATCGCGTCCTCGCCGCGCGTTTCCGACTCGCACGGGCTACCTATATATATATATATAGGAGTTGGAAAGGGTTGAGACCGTCTCGGGCGCCAAAGTGCCGCAGTCGATCTGCATGTGAATGGCAGAATGGTAATTGGGGATACACACACATGTACCGTTATGGGTCCTGGAAAGAAATCCACCGCGAGGAGAGTCACGTTCCTGCGCGCCTATGTGTATACCTGCGCTCCTCGTCCCGTCAATACGATGCGCCGATGCCGCTGCCTAATGTGCTCGCGCTCGCACGCACCGGCACATTCGGTCCCGATGCGCTGCACACGCACGCACACGCACGCACACGTATAGAGAGAAGGAACGAGAGGGAATGCCCGCGTCATGCGCGCACTGGCGGCACACATAGCGCAGTGCTCCAGTTCTTCCTCGCCCGGCCGCCGCCCTCTCCGCTATCCCTTTCTTCGAGCATGTATCCCTCCAACCACGGGGATTTTCTGTTTCGCGCGAGGTATAAAGAGCGCGCGGGGCACATGATCGTAAAAGCAGCACCGCTACTCTAATCCATTATCCCTCTAGGAGCCGTTTGTTTGACACGCGTTGCCTACCATCTTTTATATGCGCGAGGTTCGCCGCCCCAGATTTCGGCTGCTGCTCTCGCCCAAGTACGTGCGTCGCGCCTCATTGTCGTACTTCGGGATCTTCGATTCTTTGTGCGTTTAACTTTGGCTTTTATTGCCGATCATAAATGCCAGATCCATAAGCTAACAATGCCCTGCCGAGCCTCGTTTCACTGAGCTTGTCGCGGCTATAGCCTGTTGTATATGTGCGACATGTGCGGTGGGTGACGCGGTACATTCTTCTGTACATGCGTATATTATGTTATTATACCAATGAGACGTGTACTAAGCGGATTTTAATCGCCGATGGCAGGCTCTTCAACGAAAAATTAACATTTTATTAGTTCGAATGGAGGAAAATTGGAATGTGCCTTACCCGTGGGATCGCGATCAAGCCCTGATGGGTTGTCGTTAGGACCAAAGTTTTTCCACGGCAGCCAGACATTTTACGAGGGCTAAAGGAGTGAGTGCGCATTTTCGTTGAATCACTGCGCTTGTTGCAAATACGTTCCGAATGATATAATTAGTAAATTATAATACAAGTGGTCGGTCTAAGCGCATTAAGCGATGAGAGTAAATAATTGCGGAGAGAGGAGCGACAAGTTTTTTAATTTCGAAACGCATCGCAGCTTTTCCGCATTGGACCCAAGTAAAATGCGTACAGGGGAATAAAATGATTTTTAGGAGAGAAGCGGCAAAGCATGGCAATTTTATGGAGCGGCAAAGGCCCCCGCGTGAGCGCACGGCCGCTAATGAAAGGACAAATCGCGACGCGAGCTCGCGTCTATAAAAGAGCAGTCGGAAGTGCAGGAAAAGGGACAGAAGAGAGTCGCGGGAAGAGAGGGTCGAGAGGGCCAGAGGGAGGCAAACCCGAGTGGATTCATGAATAATGTGGAGAAACCTTTCGCGAGTTGGCGCTCGCGGGGTTGGGGGTTGCGGGGCTCCGGCGAGTGGGGGGAGTTGGCCAAAGAGTCAAAAAAAGAGTCGAAAAATATAAGAAGAAGAAGAGGAAGAGCGAGGAGTAAGGAGTAAGGAGTAAGGAGGAAGTAGGAAGTAGGAGGAAGGAGAAGGAAAGGGTTGGAGGGGGTTCTGCTCGGGAAAGAAAGCGCGCGTGTGGCCATGTTGGTTTGAGCCGTTCTACACATGCAGCCGCGCGCGCGGGCTGAAAAAATGACTGGGGTGGCTGCTCGGAGGTGACGCGAGGTCGGCGGCGGCGGCGGCGGCGGCGGCGACAGTGGCGCGGGGGTTGGGTGCAGCAGCTAAGACATCGACGCGATGCACACACATGCGCCCCGTGTGGCGTGGCGGAGAGAAAAAAGCGCGAGAGGGGCACGAGGTGTTTTCCCTCGGTGGCGGCGGTGCTGCGCCCCACTCGGAGCGATCGCGAATCCCGCGGCTCGCGAGTCGTCGGGCCGCGCAGGCTGCACTGCGCAGCTGCCATTCCCGACTCGGAGGCCGCTGCTGCCGCCGCCGCTCTCTCTCTCTCTCTCTCTCTTCCTCGGAGCCCCCGCCCCCCGACCCCGACCCGCCGAGCCCCGCGCAGCTCTTGGCACACTCTCGCTCTGGCTCGCTCGCACCCAGCCTCCTTGGCTCGGGGCCTCTCGCTCGCTCCCCCGCGCCCGACGACGCTCTTATTATTTCCATTTCTCCGATTCCGTCTTGCTCTCGCGCACCCCCGGAGTCCCCGCCGGCCCCCGAGCGACCTGCACCCCACCACCCGATCGGCCCCTGCAGGCCACCCCCCGCCGTCTTGGCCCGCTCCTTCCTCTTCCGCTTCTTCTTCTTCTTCTTCCGCTTCTTCTTGGGCGCTTTTTCTTGGCTGCGGCGCGCTCTCGCTCCCTCGGCTGGCTCCTCCGATGCAACCCCCTCGCTCGCTGCGTCTCGAGGAGGAGGAGAACCGAGGAAAAAGCGAGCAAAAGGGGCACGGCGACGGCGAAGGCGACGAGGACGAGGCAAGCCGCCGCCGCCGCCGCCACCGCCGCCACCACCGCCGCCACCACCGCCGCGGCGAAGCGTGCGCGGCTTTCCTTGGCAAGACGCGCGCGGAGAGTGCGAGAGCCGGCTTCCGCTTCCTTATGCTCCGCCGCGGCTGCACCAGCCAGTCGCGCGGTTCGTCCGGTCGCGCTCATATAATACCCCAGCCCGAGGAGGAAGCGAGGCTGCCGCGTCGGCTGCTGCAGCGTCTTGGCGCGCGCGCGTGTCTCGAGCTTGATGCGCGAGGAGAGCAGTGAGCAGCAGAGCGCCGATCGCGAGCCCCGTCGCGACCCGAGTGCAGCGGTCCCCGCCTGGCTGGGCCGTCGCGCCGGGATGACTCGCGGGAACAACGAAGAGGCTCGAGGGCAGCAGGTCCCGGTGAGAGCGTCGCGGCGGCGCTGAACCGCCTCGCGGCGCCCCGAGGACGATGGGAGGCGGCGAGCCGAGGACGCCGTGGACGACGTCGAGGACGCCGAGAACGCCGAGAACGCCGAGGACGCCGAGGACGCCGAGAAGGCCTGAGAAGGCCGATCGCTCGCCGAGGAGTCCGTCAACCAAAGTTCCTATTTTTCACCCTAGAGGTTAAGAAGAGCTGGGAGATCGCCGGTAGAGCCGAGAGCCTCGTGCTCGTGCTCGTGCCGGGGGGATACCCGCCGTTCGTTAGCCAGCCAATTAGAAGCGGTCCTGCCTAATGAGCTGCGCGCGCAAAGTTCCTAAATATACCACAGAGAAGCAAACGCACTTTTCCATTTTACCGAGCATACATTCATATATATAAATATTTATGCATATATATATATGTATATATATACATACACACACTCTCGCATATACATATATACATATATATATATATATATACTAACGATATTCTATATACACAAGCGTAGGAGGTAGTGATTGGAGTATATTGGTAACGAGGGCAGTTCCGTCGCTAAAGAATCAAGTGGGCCCAGAGTTTCCATAATAGTCTCGCGTTCGCGCAACAATCATCTATAGTGATATAAGCGGGTAATAAAGTAGTGGTTAAGTTTCTAGTCTAAAGGAGCGGAACTAGTGTGATTGTGTGATTGTGTGCGTGTGTGTGTGCGTGTGCGTGTGCGCGCGGAGGGCCGGAGGAGGCCCGACGCACCATCGGAAAAGAGAGCTGCAATACTATTATATCGAGGCGCAGAAGATAAACCATTCCAAACGACCCATTGTGTCTTACGGTCGATCGTTGTCCGGCAATAAAGCGAGCACCAAACGCTCTCTCCTATTTTCAAGTGAGATCGGCCGTGGACGCACCTCCGGGTGCGCTCGAAAACCCCTGCACCGAGCCTAACCCGAGCTAGTGGAGGACGTTTACCGCGGCTAGGAAGAAGTAGCAATAGTATATAGCGAAGCAAAGGCTGATATGTCGAGCGTGAGCGTCGTGTCGAACTCGTCGGTCGAGGTGGAGAGCGACTCGTCGAACGAGGAGGCCGCCAAGGACGAGCGCAAGTTCGTTCTGCCGAACGAGCTCTACAAGAGCCTACTGGCCAGCGCCGTCCTCGGCAAGACCGTCCTCAACCGCAACCTCAGCTTCAAGGACAATCTGAACAACTTCAAGGGCAACCTAAGCGCCCTGGACTCGGCCCTCAAGGAGCTCAAGGACATCAAGGGCCTCACCGTCAGCAGCGTACCCGCCTTCCCGAGGAACTTGGCCCTGCGCAGGGAGGACCAGGACGAGGTTCGTGATTTCCGCGGCCGAGCGCGCACCGCTACCGCCGCCAATGCCGCCGCCGCCGCCGCCGCCGCCGCTGCCGCTTAATGTGCAACAAGTGTACGCGGGCTTGATTACGCGCCGTTGCCAGTCGCTGCTGCCGCCGCCGCCGCCAACGCCGACGACGCGCGCCGGCCTGGATTAAAGAAATGAGCGCCGCGCGCGGCTCTATCCTCTCTCTCTCTCTCTCTCTCTCTCTCTCTCTCCCGCTCGCAGCCCTCACGCGGACTGCAGCGAGCACGTGATGAGGGGGAGCGCTGATGGCTGGCTCGCGTTTTCGCGCCCGAGGCCCGATCGTTCTGGCCATGGCTTCCGCCGCTGCGCTGCCTGTACTGTCGGCCTTTTCGCGCGCCCGAAATCTGGTTAGTTGGGCAGTGAACGATTATGGTACCCACACGGAAAAAAATCGCAAGCAGAGTTTCATGAAACTTTAAGCAAAAATTACCGAATAGCTTGAGCTGAACTCATCAAGCAATATGTGATTGACGGTTATAGAAAATCTACAGAACTAGTTCGGTAAATTTTGCTTGATCAATCGAGTAAAAGAAGTTAGGCATACTTTACCTAGCCAATCAAGTAATTATTGCTCGCTTGAGTAATAAACTTGAGAAAAATGTTTAATTTTCTGCGTTTTATTTTTTATTTTTAATATAGTACATTGTATAAGGTAACGATAAGTATATAATAATCATTTACAAAATGTGCCTTGTATCTTATTTTATTTTCTGTCGCTTGCCGCTGTAGTTGTTTACACCGTGTGATACGTACGTAGCAACCGACTAGCGTATTTAATACACAGGGTGTACAAATTCGGAAAATATTGAATA